>OZ010721.1:23423957-23473829 GCA_963932345.1 Ophion ventricosus | reverse complement strand
TACCAACTCTGGGCAATAACCTTTATAATCAGGAGTTTTGCTTTCAAGTACAGTGGGCCTGCTCCCGTTCGGCTCTGTGCTTCCCACCCCAACCCCCCCCCCCCCCCCCCCCCCGGCCCTATCCGACTTGTGCAATGCACTCGAGGCTCTTCGGCAATTACGAGACGCTACTGGGACCCCCGTATCGACCATACTACGGGAACGCTTTAAAATCCCCATCTGCATCCCCCCTTCTCTCTCTCTCTCTCTCTCTCTCTCTCTCTCTCTCTCTCTCTCTCTCTCCCCCTCTCTCTTTCGCCCTCGCCGTCTTTCTCTCCAGCTTACCGAATTACCGAATCCGACGATAAAAAGTTTATCGCCCGGTGTACATCCGCAGCGATGGAATTGCGAACATCCGCAGACGAGTCGTCGAGAGTTTCGCGAAAAGCCGTCAAGCGAAGCTTATATTCGTTCGATTCGTAACGAGGAACAATATTCCCAATTTTAATCATAATTGACGTCAAATACGACGACATTGGCGTATGCTTGACTCAGGTTTTTGTCAGTTTTGGCTGTACATCTGTTTCAACTGTACAAGAAGAAGAAAAATTTATCAATCTTTTAATTCAATTAATACGTTCAGATCATCTGATTATTATCAATAATTATCGAAAAATTCATAATTTATTTCCAATGATTGTTATCCACTTCATAACGATAAAATGAGTGAAAAAAAAAGAATCGCGAGTAAAGTACATGCACGAAAAAGAAAAAAAAATACTTTTTTTTCTCGACAATTGGAAAAAATCGTAGGACATATATGGGGGTGATTCGGATAGATGTTGATTCGAGGCATCTAGGCTTTTTTTTTTTGGACATCACGTTTCCGGCCACCGGAAAGTACATACACAAGAGAGAGCTGGGCTACAGGAAAAGTCGAAAGAAAAATAAAAACGATTTTTTTTTCTCGAAATGTGAAAAAGATCGTAGAACACAGATGGGGATGATTCTTCCGAAGCTCATTTTCCGGGCCACCCTGTCACATACATAAATCACACTCACGGCAAATTTTTGTTTCCTTGTGATGCAATTTTTTTTTAACGTTTTACTTTTATTTTTTCATGAATAAATTATTTTTTTAATAATAATTTGCTCGCGCGACCTTGAGAGCGATTTTACGGAACGACCAGAGTTCGTTCGGATACTTATATTGTTATTACCACTCGCGCCCAGTCGATGCGAAGTTTAAAACGGTAGATGGAGAAAAGCGGAAGGGTTTTTCAACCGTTCCCTTGACTCCGTTCCCTCGGAGCTCTCTCTCTCTCTCTCTCGCTCTCTCTCTCTCTCTCTCTCTCTCTCGCTCTCTCTCTCTCTCTCTCTCTCTCTCTCTCTCTCTCTCTCTCTCTCTCTCTCTCTCTCTCTCCTCTCTGTTCATTCCCCTCGGGTCGCTCATCGCCGTGATAATTATTTGTTTCGAAGATTGAATAAAAAATTCAAATGAGTTCGGGGAGAAAAGTTTTTTAAAGGCATGCGCCTGTGGAGGCGCGCAGGAAGAGCGCTGAGCGCGATGCTGTGCCGAGAACGAGAGAGAGAGAGAGAACGATACGCGGCTCTCAGAGCTAAAGAAAAAGCCCTTGGCCGCGCGGGATCGCGAAGCATCAAGCTCCGGTACACAAAACTTTGATCTCGACGTTATTACAATCCGCGAAATTGCGGGGGTCACGCATATATTTTCTTTCTTTTCTTTTTTTTCTTCTTCTTCTTCCTCAGCTTCTGTTTTTTTCCACGTTTTTTATTTTTATTTTATTTTATCGAATATCTCGACAGCAAGCAATATAAAATCTACTTCGCGACATCCGAAAGTCGGGATAAAAAGAAAAAAAAAAGAAAAATAAAGTTCTTCCGAGTACGTACGTCGGATGGAGCCGCAGTGAGCTCCCGTAAACTCGATCCTGTACTCGCGTAATTGTAATATTACAAACTCAACATCGCTTTGAACAATTTAACGAATTTTTCGCGGTCCTTAGATGGGTGTACACCGTGCGCTTTGCGAGAACACTGGCAATTCATTAACTTTTTACGTTTCAACATTTTTTTAAAAATCGTGTTGGAAATATCACAGATGGCGACTTGTCATATTGAAATTTTACTCGAATATTATGTGTATGATTTTTTAGATACATATATATTTTCAAGTACACGGAGAGAATTAAAAAGTAATTTTTGTCGTGAATTTCACGGTAAAAATTACCGCGATATATTTCAATGTGGTGAGAAGTGAGAAAAGCATAATAATTCGTATGCGACAAGTTTTTTTTAACTCACGTTACAGAAAATTTCAAATACGTAGCTAAAATTTGACTATACAAGAAGGGTAGCGCGCACGATAATTTTTACCGAGAGCACAATACATTTTCCTATAACACTCATTAAATTTTATAATAAAACTTGAAAATAACTGTTATAAAGACGATACTTTTTTATAGACATTTTTGAAAGGCATAAAATAATAAAATGCACAGTAAAATTTCGCTGATATTATATATTTTTTAAATTTAAGTTTTGCGTATTTTGTTACACATGAAAATTTACTAGAAAATCTGGTAAAATGTTCTATCTGAAGAAGAAATTTTCTTTTATTTTCGTGAATATCTGTCTTTTACTCAGTAATAATAAGCGAAGTTTCAGGCTTGTCATCTGGTTACCGTTACTGCACGGTAATTTTTAACATTTAATTCTCTCCGTGTAGGATTGTTAATGATTTGTATTGTTATTTTGTAAAATGTTTTTTAATCAAGAGGCGTTGCGCTAGAATTCGAAAATCGAGTACTTCGAGATTTTTCACACCCATCATCTTTTGGAATATCATTTTATAGGCACTAAGGTATATTTTTAACAAAAAAAAAACGATTTTTGGAAAATCCTAGAGTGGCCTAAAGCCTTAAGTAACGTTCGATCTGGCAACACTTGGGACGTTAATAATTTACAAAAATTAAAATACACCCACACCCACAAATAGATATACAAATAAACTCACTAATTGCTATTATTTATATTATTTCCATTTTGTTTTTTGTTTTCGTTTTCCTTCCCCCCCCCCCCCCCCCCCCCCCCTAACGAGAGTACCAACTGAATGAACGATAACGCGCTTGAGATGTTCGGCGCGTGAACGGCAATCTTCGCAAGACGAAAGCGAAGTTACGAGTTAAGCTGTAAAAGCATCTTCTCCCTTGAGGGTAATTATTTTCCTGTTTCCTTCACGTCAGCTGACATTGGTAGCGAGATAGGGTAACATTTTCGGTGCCACGGAGAGAAAGAGAGAAGTGTGCTTTTCAAGGATTAATTAAATCGTTCCCCTCGTATACGCCGGCCGAACAAATAATACCACTCGATCGAGTCTCCCTCCTCTACGCTGCTCACCCTTCTCCACCTCGTCCCGGTTTCCCATTTTTTTTTCTTCTTTTCCTCTTTTACCCTCGAACTATTTGAGCGAGACCCAAGTGTGCAAACACCTGGGAAAACTGAGCACGCCCATCTAATCACATACTTTAGAACAGTCAAATAAAGTCAAAATCAATTCAGCAGTCTCGTCACAGTCAGGTTGAAAAGTTTTTTTTTTTGCTCCGTTCAATCGATGAAAGCTTCGAAATATCGCGAAATATCCGTATAATGTGGGTTGTACATTTTATCGGGATGTAAAAACTTATAATGATGAAAAGGCCTAATGTAATGTTTAACCTAAGCCTCACGTTTTGTATCAGACTATCCATTCCGACTACTAATACGTAAATACTCTGCGTATACGAATACCAGGTGTACAAGTATGAAATGGAGAGTTAGTCAACAAGCTGTTTTCAATCGGCTACGAGAGATGGAAAAGATTCAGAAGACCGGTAGACGGGTACCACATGAGTTGAACGACAGGCAAATGGAAACACGCAAAAACACATGTGACATTTTGCTCGCTCGGTACAAAAGGAAGTCGTTTTTGCATCGTATAATTACAGGGGATGAAAAGTGGATTTATTTTGAGAATCCACAGTGCAAAAAATCATGGATAGACCCAGGCGCACCATCCACATCGACCGCAAGACCGAATCGCTTTGGCAGAAAGACGATGCTCTGTGTGTTGGTGGGACCAGAGAGGCATGGTCTATTACGAGCTGTTAAAACCTGGGGAAACGGTTAATACTAAACGTTACCAACAACAATTGACCGATTTGAACCGTTCGCTGCTTGAAAAAAAGCCAGAATACCGAAAGAGGCAACACAAAGTCATTTTTCTTCATGACAACGCTCCATCACATACGGCAAAACCGCTTCGCGACACGTTGGAGGCACTCAGCTGGATTTATTTTGGATAAAAAAAAATCACTTTCAAAAATCAATATCTCGAAAACTATGGCGCGTCGTGACCAATCCGTTTCAAGGAAGTCTCATAGCATTAAAATGAAGGTGTATACCAAATTTCAGATTGAAATTCGTTTTCCCGCTTTTCGTAATTACACCGCAATTCTTTTTCTCCGATTGAAAAATCGACGATGAGAAATATTTGCCTCGGACCAGTCGTACGAAATGTCCAAGCGCTCACTCTTGACACGACTGTTAGCAATTATTGCCGCATTCTCCTCCGTTAGACTTCTTTCTCTCCCAAATATAAATGCATACAAGATAAAAAGAAGGAAAAGTAAAAGAAAGAGCTGACAGGGAGCGCAGATGCGAAGAATATCCTAGGCTGAAAACACAGAGAGGCTGTGAAATCGACGCTGTTCCGTGAGCTGTGAGCTCGTCCTGTAAATAAAATACGACATGGCCATGGAGGGCAGCATAGGTGCTAGGAGCCAAAGGGGTGGCAAGGGCGGGAGGGGGGCGGTTGGTAATGGCCCGGGGAACGGGTAATGGCCACTGCACTCCGGCATCACCGGAGATAAATGTAAATGAAGCCGAATGGCTCGCGGAGAATGGCCGCGCGTCAAGAGCTTCAGGATCTATATATATATTTATTTACGTATAAATATATATGTACGATATCGGGACGCGTACATTTTTACCAAACACACCGACCCCATGAATAACGGAGTGAGCTTCAATTTGCCCATTTTTTTTTTTTTTGCATCTGTAATACCCAGGTAAACGTCTTTTTTCCCCGTCGTGTCTCCACCTCTGGGCCAAAGTCCCTCATCAAACGGTTTTGCCTCTTACTCACTTGATTTGGATTCGCATCCTGCCAGGATGCTCACAGATGTGTATTCCGCCCAGGCGAGTGGAAATTTCTTGAAAGACAGCTAATTGCGTTTCGAGGTTCTCTATCTACGGCTATCGAGATGTTGAGGCTGCTGAACAAGTGATGGTGTCGATCTAAAAGCACCTTCTTTGCGGATCTCAACCCGAGTAGGAATTGTAATGGCTTGTTTGGGTTACGTCCCGTGCGAAAATTGAGTTCGGGCTTTGATCGGGCCCATCTTAATTTTCCCTAACGTTTATTGAGGCCCTAGTCTGGAAGCCTCACATGGGCCATCAGTGGCCGGTCACACGTTGCTACCGAGGACCATTGACGCCATGGAAGCCACAAATAATCTATTGAGGACCCCGAATTGTATTAAGTATACCCTGCCAATTGTACCTGCCTGTGAATATCGTGGGATTTCAAGGGTTTCCTGTACTTTGAACTGCAAACCTGGTGAAGCCATCACGGCTGAGCGCTATACGCACCAGCTGCAGCGTTCAAGTAAGGAAATTGAGCGCAAGCGGCCTACGCAGACAAAGGACCTAGGGCGTCCATATTGCTGCATGACAATCCCAGACCACAAACAGTAAAAAGGACCAGAGACGCTGCTAAAGATTCGGTGGATTGGCAATTTTTGCCACGATCAAGTAATAAAATTCCATTACCTACTTCATCGTTCGAAAACACCATCTTTTTACCTCCAAGGAATTCGCAATGTGACTGACAGGTGGGGCAAATGTGTAGAAGCAAACGTAGATTACTTTCCCGATTAAAATTTACCTTGATTCCAAGTAAACAAATCATTATCTTCGTGAAAAACAAAAAAAACAGAGTACTCATTCTAGACCTCTCTGGAAGTTTAGAATGAGTTATAGACCTAGACTTATTCTCGGTCTAGAACGAGTTCTAGACCTAGACTCATTCTCGGTCTAGAATGTCTAAAACTCTTTCTAGACGATCTAGACCTAAGAATTCACTTATTAGAGTATTGGTTCAGAGCCTCTTGCCTAGTTTGATCAACCCTGACCACCCCCATAGTCCATAGAACTGAACACCCAGTTGCCAAAGTGTCCAACTGCGTCCATCTGGAAAAAAAAATCCTAGATCCTATGACCAACAATGAACGGTCTCGTGTAGAAGACCGGTATCATCCTTGAATGATGCGTTCCAAAAGCACACGCGCCAGTATAACATCGAGCCTGTACACGCGGTCTGTCTCTCGTTAGGCTGTACATCCAACCGATATTATTTTTGTGCAAGCCATTTGTTATCGAAGCGGTAATAATAGCCCTACTGTTTTCTATGATAGTGATCATTAGACTCAAGGTAGAGACCGGTAGCACGATACGCCACAAGAATTCCAATAACAATGATTAACGTTCCGGACGAGGTGGAGGTGAACGCGAACGAGGGAGCGTACTTTTAAAGGGGGGGGGTTGGTGTATGGGGTGGTCTTCGGTGGTGGTCTTATTGCACGAACGTGTCGTGGCGTGCGGAGAATCGGTAGGAGGAGAGATTGGGGGCTCGAGAGGGTTGAGTCTGCCATGGGAGACCGACGAGACAACCCCGCCCCCCCTTGCACCCCACCCCCACCTCGCCGTGCACACACACTCGGGGTCGACGGAGCTCGGATGGTGGGCACCGCGAATGGAACAACCAGTGTAATATTCGGCCGGTACGTGCGAGCGAGAGACCTCCGAGAGATAGAGAGGTGAGCCCTAGGTAAAGGGGTCTTGGAATCGATCGGGCCATTCGTATGGTAATGTAAGCAAGCAACTACCGGACCAAACTGCTTGCGGTTGGGATCGAGCCTCTCGCGCTCAAGACTCCCCCTCGGCGATCATGGCTACCGGGAGACGAACAACTGCTTGATCGCCAGAGAGAGAGAGAGAGAGAGAGAGAGAGGAGCTCGGAACCCGGGCGAACCGGACGGGCGGACCAACCGGACTGCCCGATGACCGGACAACCAAAACGCCGTGATGCCAACGGAATCAGGAAACCGAATGATATGATCTACCGACGCTGACGGGACGATAATTCAAACGATCCCTCGGATAAATCAGGGACGAATGAGTGCCGCGGCTGACTCTCATATGGTAATTCGATGGGAAGTTCTCGTCCGCAACGCACAACCATTGATTCAGCGTTCATCATTCATAGCCTGGATCAAGCAATCTTGCTACGGGCTCTTTCAGCGATTGCCAAGAAGCCCGGACGCGATGTCTGTTTCTATCAACCGATTTTTATCCAATTAAGCTCTGGCGCTTAATTGACCTTGGGATTGAGAATCCTTCGGGGTTTGTAGCCAGGATGGTACGGGGTGAATTATCTGCCCCCTGGTTACCCTAGGGACAATGGCAAATGAAGCCAGACTCCATGCAAAATCAAATTCTTCCATCGTGCAAGATTAGCCGCTTTTCTGCAATGAGCTGTCAGAAGTGCGAAGAATTGATCAAAGACCTGGACCCCCCCCCCAGCTCCTTTCTTAAAGGGTGAATGTTTTGATCAATTGATTTTTTTTTTTTGGAAAGGAACAAAACGCTCTACATTTGTGAAACTTGAGATACAATTTATTCCATAATTAAACTGTTTAAATAATGTTTTCCATTGAAAAATATTCCAAAATGGCGGGGTTATTGCGTGACCTTTCAGAAAGGTTTTAGCGGCAGTTGTCCGTTTGTGGAAAATCCAATGACTTCGAGATTGATCTGAAAAATATGATCCAGACATTTTTAGTGTCTTTGTTAGAAACGAACTTTAGGTTCGTTTCTAACAAAAGATTTTCCGATTTTTTTTCAAAAAGTTATCTAGTTTTTTTCTTGAAAAAAAAACGACAGTTTTCTGAAAAGCCGCTATCGTGCGGCGTAACTTGAAAACTATGAGGTTTGGATAAGGTTACCCCATTTGGTAAATTAGCTTACGATTTTTTCTCGCCGAGATATTTAATTTTTTGTCCGGATAGACAACTTACAGGGTGCCAAATACTTTTGAGTAAGGCTGTATGTTACGTGATTATCGACTATTATGGAAATTTTATTTTAAAAAATCTACAGATATTACACAAAGTGCAACTATTTCATGGCATTGAAAATGTAATCAGACTTTTCGGGTGATAAAAAAGGTGCATGCAAATAATGAGTTGCTCTCTCTCTCTCTCACTCTAGAACTCTCTCATTTTCTTTTCACATTCTCACTCTCGCGGTCTCTCACATACATTCTCTCTGTCTCTCACTATCCATCCATTCATCAAACCCAAACAAACCCAAACAAACGCAACCTTAAACCGAAACAAACCCAACATTAAACTCAAACAAGCCTATCATTAAACCCAAACATACCCAACATTAAGCCCAAACAAGACCAACCTTAAACCCAAACTAGCCTAACCTTAAACTAGCCTAACCAAACTTAGATCCAAACTTAAACCCAACCTTAAACCTAAACAAGCCGAACATTAAACTCAAACAAACCCAACATTAAACCCAAACAAGCGCTACCTTAAACCCAAACAAACTTCAACCCAAACCCACCAGCATTGTAATGTACACACCAAAATTGAAACTTACAACTTGTAACTACAAATGACTGTACATGTAATGCAGCATTTTTCAACAAATCACAGGCTACAACACAGCGGCAGTGGAGTGGGGCTAGCGTTAGTTTCGTGTGCCATCTCGCTAAATCAGACCCCCTATATAGCACTTTTAAAAGTATTTTAAATGTTAAAAAGGATGATTGTAAAGAAAACCAATTTTTGCTAGGCCGGCCCTTCCTGCCTGCCCAGAAAAAATGCTAGCTACCCCAATAGCAATCCACATTGGCCACCCGTTTGTCGACAATATCCTTGGACGAGAAGAGTTCTCCGTCGTTGGTTTCGTTGCTACAGAATGGACAAGCTGAACGTTGGTTCGGAAGTGCCCCGGTAGCTACCTCGCTGAACTACCTGGTGGACAGATCCACGCTTCCGAGCCCAAAGCTGGTGGGCGCGACGGAGATTGGAGGCACCTCCCCCGCCCCTGGCCCCCACCGGAATAGAGTTATCGTGGCAAAGTGCACGGTAACGCAGTTACCGTTCACAAAGCGACCCACTCCCGTCGACGAGCGACCACAACAACCTTCATGGAGGATACACACCCTGGCAAAGCTCTTCTGTCTGTTCTCCGAGGTCTCTGTGTAGCCTGTGTATATACTTCTATAGGTCGCTTTTCCCAAATCCCGTGGGTCGCCTGATTGCCGACCGACAATACCTTCGTACCATCACCATCGGGGGCCAACCCCTTGTCGTCCACTTTCTCGTCTCTTCTTCTTCGTCTTCTTGCTGTCTCGCTCTCCAATCTCGGTGGAGTAGCTGCCATCAATACAATCGTCGAAACATTACCTTCCGATGCATCCCCGATGGTCGTTTCCGTTCTCCTTAGCATGACGGCAATCCATTTTGGGCTAGCAACTTCCTGCGTGCGTGTTCACTCGTCATTGTGGGCACCAAGAGTGGAAAGAGGAAAGCCGAACAAGCCCGTTAGCTTGATGAGTAACGTGATATAATTGCTGCAGGTACTCTTACGTCCAAGGGCCTACGGAATGTCGCGTAATGTCTACGACGACAGCTCTCAGCAGTATCATCAGAGAGCCTCAAGACTATGGAACAATCCCTGCCAATTTCGGTGGGAAATCTGATTACGCGCCATATGCCCGCTTGTAAACTGGATACGTGAAATTAATTATCGTAGCGTAGGAACGTAGACGACGACGGAGCGCCATGGAGAGCAACACTCGCAGGGAGGGGTTGGTTGGTTGCTGCCGGGTGATGAGGCCGTCTCGTTGCGAGACTACCTCCGCAGGAACAACGTATGGAAGAGACTCCAAACTGAACGGCGCCTCTCTATTCTCTTGGAATTATACCGGTTGATAGGGCCTCGGAGATGTCTTCCAGCCCCTCTGGCCCTCCCTCGACTCACTCATTGCCGCGACAGCCCCGCATCTCAAGATTTTAACGGTGGTTTTGGACTAATGATGCAAATACGCGAGGCAGACGTCAGAAGATTGCGGAGGGAATCCCTTTTGCTATTGCTTCACCCTTCTATCCCAGTAGAGACTGCTCTCTATCTTCCTGCCTCTTCTGGCATCCTCAGCCTCGTTATACGCTTCGCCCCCCGCTACAATACTCCCGTAATGTTATCAATTTCTCTCGCTACGCCACCCTGATCCTTCATCTATGGAGGCAACACGTCTCGTGCATTGTGCGCCGCGATCAAGCGATTGTCATCAATGGACAGCTCATTGCGCTCGTGGAATCGTTCGGCTGATAAGAAAAGACCCATTCACCTCGAGGTGAAAGGAGAACAAACGGCACTGCGACTACAATTATTATTGCTGTACCAGCGAAAATCAGCTAGAAACGGTAACACGCTGATGCTACGTGGAGGAACGCGATTAAATCCATTTTTCATCGTTGTCGTTGTTGATTTTGCTACATGGATGTTTTCCTAATACCTTTTCCTAGTTTTTAGCATTGAAAATGCTAAAAAAATGATTGTGAACCTCCACTCCACTGTCGCTGTGTTGTAGCAGAGTGTGGGGAGCTCCCACATGCTGAATGCCTGTGATTGGTTGAAAAATTCCGCGTTACATGTAGAATCATTTATGGTAACAAATTGTACGTTTCAATTTTGATGTGTACATTACAATGTTATCAGGATGATGATTATATTTACAGTTCGAGACAGAGACCGAGAGTTGGTTAGTTGGAAAGTAGTTGGAGAGTTGGGGAGTTGGAGAGTTGGAGCGTTGGAGAGTAGTTGGAAAGTTGGAGATGTGGAGAGGAGTTGGAGAGTTGGAGAGTAGTTAGGGAGTTGGAGAGTTGGATAGTATTTGGAAAGTTGGAGTGTTGGAGAGTAGTTGGACATTTGGAGTGTAGTTGGAGAGTTAGGGAGAAAGAGAAAGCAACTCATACTATTTGCATGCGCCTTTTTCTTATCATTCGAAAAGTCTGATTACATTATCAACGCCATGAAATAGTTGCACTTTGTGTAACATCTGTATATTTTAAAAAAAATCAACTTCACATAATAGACGATCAAATTAATGGCCAGTCTGAGATGACTAAACTACCCAGCCCATCGAAAAGTCTATTGACCGATGGCAATCTTCTGCTGTTGGTTTTCAATGTTCCTTCAGAATTCGCGTTTCTCGATGATCGCTTGAAAAAAAAAGTGATGACCGCGTTCATTGGCGTTTCGTTGGGTAGAGCGACCAAATGCCAAGTGGTGCACGAAACAATCCACTCATCTGTAATAAGTCCAAACAAGTTTATCACATATGAATCGGATTACGCTGGGCATCCGCTGTTGTGCAACCTGGCAGGTTTAATAACGACAGGTCTGCGTTGCGTGTCCGACAGGATCGCGGTTTATTCCACTACGGGCCTCCCAGTCGCAACGGCAACGCCTGCGCGAACAATTCGATATCGTCCAGCTGCATTAAGTACTAATCTCCCGCTGTAATCAGCCTTTCTCACTACACTATGGCGGCATCCTATAGTAGGAGCAGTTGAATGAGCGGATGAACGAGCTAAGCAGCGGACACGAAACTTCCTACACGAGCAGATGAAAATGAAGACAGACAGAAACAAAATGACAACGGATTTGAAATCATTTAATTTTGGTATTGCTATATGGCTGTAGGAACAATTATTAATCAAGTGAAACCTGCCAGTCGTTCCGTGTTTGTTTGGGTGATCGTTTGAGTGTAGAAACCAGAGTTCGCATTATATACAGGGTATCCCAGGACGAAATGTCATCCCTGAAATGGGGGCTTGGGGGTGAAATTCTGAGTCGATTGATATGAGCATGTATGGTTCCCAGATCAACCCCTGAATTATTATTAATTTTTAAAGACGGGCCAATCAGGCGCGCCCGATGAACGGGCTTACGTCAGTGAGCGATACGCGCGTGTAGTGGTGCCTGGCGAAGCACGGTAGGAGCACCGCTCCGCCAGGCACCACTTAATTGATTAGTGCTCAACACTGACTGTAGGAGCAATGACAAATGAAATACGATCTGGCAATGACGTTCAGCTTGTTCAGATGTCTTCTTGACAGCAGTCACATGGCAGCAGCTCCTCGTGTCTCTTTCGGATCACTACTCGACAGCAAGGCCAATGAATCAACTACTACCTGGCATGTCTTTGATCTTCTCTTGAGTTCCTACTTGACTTCAGGAAACATGCCGAATCAAGTACAACTCAGTGGTTTTTTTTTCAGTCCCTTTGCCGTTCTTTGGCTCAGTTCGATTTAAAACTTGACGGGAAAAAAACGACAAATCAAATAACAACGAGGCAGCTGTTTGTCCACTCATCGACGAATATTCAGCCTGGCGAGCTTTGCCCTTTGCCCGAACGGGGAAACAGACTCCGTGGACAATAAGCCGTGCAATAGGAGAAAAGCGAATTGCCAGGCAACGCGATCCATAAGAAGACGAAGAAAACGGAATGACAGATAGGGAGAGCGATCGTTGGGTGGTATGGTTTACGGTATTCGAGACCAGAGGAAAGTACCGTGGCTCGTGGGAGTCTCGGCTGAAGAGAAGGGCAAGGAAGGGGTGGCGGGGGTGGGGGGCTTCTTGAGGAATAAATAAATATTCTTCGTAGCGCGTTTCTGCAAGCATACCCTTAATATTAGTACACAGAAGATCAGTGGCGTATCTCCCCGTTGTACATTGCTATACCGAGCCTTTCGCAAACCTTTCCCCGGATCCATATATAAAGGCTCGGGGGGAGGATTCTCTCTCTCTCGCCGAACCCTCCTAGATATTAGTTTCACCCTCGATTCCTTCTCTCTCTTTTCACTCACTCCTGTCCTTTCTTCATCCAGCCTTGCGTCTCTTTTTACACTCCTTTCTTTTCTTTTTCTTTTCTTTTTTTTACCTCCGTCTCTTCTCCATTCCTTCCGCCTTTCTTTTTCCACTTTGGAGCTTCACTCGTCGCCGTAGCCCGCCACCCCCGCAGTGCATGTTCCTATCGCGGATCAAGTCGGCCACCATTCGAGAGCCAAGAGTAAAAATATTACGGCAGCACCGAGGGATGTAGGACGTAGAAGGCAATTCAAGAACTCGACCTCTCGTGTCGTCCTTTCCCTCCAACCTCCCCCCGCCCCCCCCCCCCCTCTCCTAACCCGGCTGGCCCTACCCGTGGCACTATATCTTCGGACCTTTTACCCCCCGCACAACCCTCCGACTCGATCTCTTTTCTCCACTTTTGTGATTTAGACATTCTTGCGTTCCACCTTCGCGCCCGAAGACCCTTCCGGCAAAAGAACCCGGACCTGGCCCTTCGCACCCTTCCGCAATTCTATCTCTCTCTCTCTCTCTCTCTCTCTCTCTCTCTCTCTCTCTCTCTCTCTCTCTCTCTCTCTCTCGCTCTTTCTACCGTCATAGCTAACTACCCAGGCCGAATACTACCACTGAGCCCCACCATTTTATCATCTCCTTGGGCTATTCTACCACCTTCCAGTTCAAACATGTATATTAAAAAAAAAAGAATCGCTTCCCCTTTTCATCCTCAGCTTGAGACATGCAAAATTATTATTATGATCATTGCAACTTCTACCAACACTCATACGCATCTTATTATTACTTTTATTCCTTTATTATATAGTAATAATAATAAATTATAATATAATAATTATTATATTTAACAATGATATTATATTATCACAATCATTTATTATAATTATATAATATAATATTTTTTATTAATATAGCATATATTAGCAATAATACAGCACCAATATAGCATATATTATTATAATATAATATTAATATATTAATTAATATATGCTATGTTAATCGGGTCTTCGTCATTTTGTCTAGGGTGTGGTTTTTAGTTGGTGAAAAATCTCACACATCCCAGAAGTGCGGACCCTTCCGAACGTCTTTTTGAAGATTTTCCACAAACCCCGTAAAATTTTTTTTTTTAATATATAATAATAATAATAATAATAATCATTATATAATAATAATTATTATATAATAAGAATTATTATTATTATATAATGCTTATTATTATTATTATATAATAATATTTATTATTTTTATATAATAATAATACTTATTATTATATATTTAAAAAAAAATGTTTACGGGGTTTGTGGAAAATCTTCAAAAAGACGTTCGGAAGGGTCCGGACTTCCGGGATGTGTGAGATTTTTCACCCACTAAAAACCACACCCTAGACAAAATGACGAAGACCCAATTAACATAGCATATATTAATTAATATATTAATATTATATTATAATAATATATGCTATGTTGATGCTATATTATTGCTAATATATGCTACATTAATAAAAATTATTATATTATTTAATTATAATAAATAATTGTGATAATATAATGTCATTGTTAAATATAATGTTGGGACGTTGAATAAAAGTTCTCGCTGTTTTCCAACCGATGGCGTTACCAGAACTGCGTTCGTCTAGTTTATGATGGCAACGCATCTATAAAGAAGTACTATAAGCAAGCTTGAAATTCAGTGTATGCTATTTCGCCGAAGTGTATAAACTCTATTTTTTCCATAGTGTCAAACATGTCAAATTTCGTGCCAAAAAAAAATCTACAGATACAATTACACAAAGTGCAACTATTTCATGGCATTGAAAGTGTAATCAGACTTTTCGGGTGATAAAAAAAGGTACATGCAAATCATATGAGTTGCCCTCCCTCTCTCTCTCTCTCTCTCTCTCTCTCTCTCTCTCACTCTCGCACGCGCTCACTCATATTCTCACATTCTCACTATCCATCCAAAGCAAGGACATTGGGTGCCATACGAGTTGAAGCCGAGAGACGTCGAACGGCGTCGTTTTCACGTTCCAACAACTGCTTCAACGGCAGAAAAGGAAAGGTTTTTTGCATCGTATCGTGACTGGCGATGAAAAATGGATGCACCACGATAACCCTGAGCGTAGAAAATCGTAGGATAAGCCCGGCCATGCATCAACATCCTCGTCAAAGTCAAATATCCTTGGTTCCAAGCTTCTGCTCTGCATTTGGTTGGATCAGTTGGGTGTAGTTTATTATGAGTTGATCAAACCGGACGCAACCATCACGGATGATCGCTATCGTCGACAATTGATGTTTGTTTGAGCCGAGCATTGAAGGAAAAACGGCCGCTAAACGAGCAGAGACACGACAAAGTGATTTTGCAGCATGACAACGCTCGGCCACATGTTGCAAAACCGGTGAAAACCTGCTTGGAAACGCTTGAATGGCAAGTCTTAGTCCACCCGCCGTATTCACCAGACATTGCCCCTTCCGATTATCACTTGTTCCGATCGATGGCACATGGCTTGGACGTGTGGCACTTCCATTCTTATGAAGATGCAAAAACATGGCTTGACTCTTGGACAAAGCCTCAAAAGACGTGTCGTTTTTCCGACGTGGAATTAAAATGCTGCCAGAAGGATAGGAAAACGTAGTTGCTAGCGATGAACGATACTTTCAATGACATCATAATAATAATTACCATTATTAATATTATTTTGATCGCTCCGATACGGAATCCGGATAGTCGCGCGAATCGTTGCAAAATATATTGGGGGAGGGGGGGAAACGAAAAAACAAAGAAAAAGAAAAATATAGGAAGAAAAAACGAAGGTTGAGTGCATAGGATATGTAACGGTAGTACGGTATAGTGGGACAAAAGCTTTTTGCTCTTTCATGAATAATAAAGAGGGCAAAGTGCTCGACCAGCCTCTGACGTGCCCGCACGATCGTCCTACCCCCCCCCCCCCCCCCCCCCCCCCCCTCTGCCACTTTGCGGAGGCACCAATGTTTTTCATCTCTCGTCAAAATGTGCTAGCCTCAGGGAGAGCGCCGATCCTCGAGAGCGCTCTCGCACACATACAATCTCTTATGGTTCATCCCCTTGACGCAGCAGCCCCCCTTCTCCCCTCCCCCAGCCATCCTCGGCTATGGCCCGAACCTCCCTGAGGATCGTACGCGATCCAATGTCGAAGCAACCGCGACCACCCGTTTACCGATTTTTTCCAGCCTTGCTTCGGTAGTTTTTACTTTGTCGAGAGAGAGAGTGAGGGGGAGAGGGAGAGGAAGAGGGATAGCGAGAGAGAGAGAAAGAGGAAGAGAAGATGGACAGGGAGGGGGAGAGGTAGAGGGTGAGGGAGAGGGAGAGAAGATGGAGAGGGAGAGCGAAAACGAGAGGGAGAGAGGGAGAGAAGAGGGAGAGGAGAGGGAGAGACAGGGAGAGGGAGAGAAGAGGGAGAGGGAGAGAAAGAGGGAGAGTGAGAGAGAGCGAGGTAGAGGAAGAGAAGAGGGAGAGAGAGAGAAAGAGCAAGGTAGAGGGAGAGAAGATGGAGAGGGAGGGGAGAGGAAGAGGGAGAGGGTGAAGGAGAGGGAGAGGGAGAGGGAGAGTGAGAGAGAGGTGGAGGGAGGGGGAGAGGAAGAGGGTGAGGGAGAGGGAGAGAAGATGGAGAGGGTGAGTGAGAGAGAGGGGGATGGAGAGGGAGGGGTAGAGGAAGAGGGTGAGGGAGAGGAAGAGCGAAAGAGAGAGGGGAGAGAAAGAGGGTGAGAAGATGGCGAGGAAAAGAGGGGGCCAAGGGGATACAGGTCGTTTCATTGTTACGTCTTAACGATACGTCCAACTCGTTCCAACGATCGGCTAATTTCGTTCCCGAGACCTGCAAAACCCCACTACGAGTGACAATACGCAACAACGGCAAGTTACATTAAAGTTCCAATTGAATGTGGCAATAATCGTGTAACGTTTGTGAACGCGGTCACGATGAGTACATTTGAGCCCCCCCCCCCCCCCCCCCCAGTTGCATCGTTGCAATGTCTTCGCATGCCCTGTACCAGCCGATCTCTTAGATCGGTTTTATTCCTTTTCTTCTCTTTATCCTCGTTCTTTTTTATCGCTATTGAAACAACGCTGTTTTCCGGGTGTGTACACGGGCGTTGGAAGGGACGAGGGCAATGGTGCCTTAATAGGCGAGATGCTCGATATTATAGTGCAGGTATAAATGTTTTTTTTTATTATCGAACTGACGTATGATAATTTTTTGTTGGAGAGACGCAAAAGCCATGTGGACCCGAATAATCAAATGAAAATATTTTCAGCGCGTAAGGTTAGACACGGAAATTATTTGTTCTAAAATTAATAATATGTTATATGAGATATATAAAATACGATAAAATTAATATAAATTTGATTTAATTATCGTTTTATATATACGGGTGTATGTAAATACATAATTGAACTTTGTATGCTTTGCTTGTTAATTTAATTATTAATTTTAATTTATTCATTAATATTAATATGGGTTTTTTTGATGATGGACAGAATATTAATTACGTATTACATAATATACGAATATATAGTGATATAAAATTATTGTTAATGATATATAAAAATATATATAAATATATTATAATATCATAAATATATGATATAAATATATATATAAATATATTTATAATATCATATAATAATAATATTATATTATAATATATAAATATCTTATATAAAAGTATATATAAATATACAGGGCGACAATTATAAGGTGGCCATGTATTTATTGAGGGTCTTGCGCGGTGATTTTGTAACCGAGAAAAAAATGAATCTCAATGGTTTTCAATGTTCTCTTGGAAAAAAAATTTATCGTATTTTCGTGACCAGTAGTATTTGCCATAAAAACATTAAGTCTGCCAGAAAAGAAATCTAAATTCCATTTTGAGTACAGCAGAATAAAGAAAAAATAAATTTTGAATAAGAAACACTCGTGAAAAACTTTTTTTTGTGTATCCCTTCGTCGAGAAAAAAAAATTATCGATGATGCATTTTGAAGTGGAATAATGGAGTTTAATTTCATTTGAAAAAAAAATCTACAGATATTACACAAAGTGCAACTATTTCATGGCATTGAAAATGTAATCAGACTTTTCGGGTGATAAGAAAAAGGCGCATGCACATTGTAGGAGTTGGTTTCTCTCTCCAACTCTACTACTCTTCAACTCTCCAACTCTCTAACTCTTCTCCAAACTTCCAACTCTTTTCCAACTTCCCAACTCTTCTCCAACTCTCTATAGGTTCTCCAACTCTCCATCTGTCCATCTCTCCGACTCTCCTCCAAATACCCAATTCTTTTCCAACTCCCCAACTCTCCAACTCTTCAACTGTCCAACGCTCAAACTCTCCAACTCTGCAATTCTCCAACTCTCCAACCTCTCTAACTCTTCTCCAAACTTCCAACTCTTTTCCAACTTCCCAACTCTTCTCCAACTCTCCAACTCTTCTCCAACTCTCCTCCAACTGTCCTCCAACTCTCCTCCAACTCTCCAACTCTTCTCCAACTCTCCAACTCTCCAACAAATCTCCAACTCTTCTCCAAATCTCCAACTCTTTTCCAACTCTCCAACGCTTCTCCAACTCTCCAACTCCCCTTCAACTCTCCAACTCTTCAACTTTCAAACTTTCAAACTCTCCAACTCTCCTACTCTCTAACTATTTTCCAAACTTCCAACTCTTCTCCAACTCTCCAACTCTCTTACAACTCTCCAATTTTCCTCTAACTCTCCAACAGCTCTCCAAATCTCCAACTCTTTTCAGCTCTTCTCCAACTCTTTTCCAACTTTCCTCCAACTTTCCAACTCTTCTCCTACTATCCAACTCTTCAACTCTCCATCTTTCCAACTCTTCTTCAAATCTCCATCTCTTTTCCAACTCTTTAACGCTTCTCCAACTCTCAACTCTCCAGCTCTCCAACTCCCTCCCTCCCTCTGTCTCTCGAACTGTAAATATAATTGGAATATACACATCAAAATTGAAACTTACAATTTGTAACCATAAATTACTCTACATGTAATGCGGCGTTTTTCAACTATTCGCAGGCATTCAGCATGTCGCATGAATCGCACATTTTTTTTTGACGTCGATAATTAACCGAGTTATTTCGGGTGGCAGAGATAAGAGGGACACCCTGTACATATAATTCATATATTATCCAATATAGGTACACAAGAGTTAATATATAATATTATATATGAATATAATATTCAATATATTTATATATGGATATATCAAGTACCGCAGTTGCAGTTCGCAATCGCGCTACTCGTGTACCAGCCGATCGCGGCCGATCCTGCGGGTATAGGATCTCTTTGTTCTTCTTCTCGTTTTTCTTTTTCATTTTCTTCGCTTCTCCTCTTTTTCTTCTTGCCATTGGAACAGCAATATTTCCAGTCCGTATACGAGGAGCAGGTGGTGGGGTGAATACGGAGCAAGGGATATTTACCTATCATCGGTGGAATCTCCCAACATCCGTGGCCCGTTACAAGAGAGTTGAGGGTGAACAGCATTCGATTGCGCTCCTGTGTACTTGTACGCCTCGTTACCGGACTTGTAAGAGAACATCGGCGACTCGGCGAGGGGGAGGAGTGAGAAGGAGAAAAAGAAGAGAGAGAGAGAAAGACAGGGAGTTGGCGAGAGAAAGAGGAAGAGAGAGTAAAGAAGAGATAGGAAGACAGAGAGAGAGAGAGAGAGAGAGAAAGGAAGAGAGAGCTAAGGAGTGAGCGAAAGGAAGAGAGAGCGAGGGAGAGAGAGAGAGAGAGAGAGAGAAAGGAAGAGAGAGCTAGAGAGAGAGCGAAGGAGACACAGAAAGAGAGAGAGGAGAGAGAGAGAGAGAGAGAGAGAGAGAGAGAGCGAGAGAGAGAGAGAGTAAAGAAGCGACGATGTTACGACAAGAACTAAAGACAATTTCAATTTGCGCTTCTCCTTCCTTCCGGTTCATATAAACGAGGGGGGGGGGTTGAGAGAGAAACGGCTCTCTCTCTGTCTCTCTCTCTCTCTCTCTCTCTCTCTCTCTCTCTCTCTCTCTCTCTCTCTCTATCTCTCTATCTCTGTCTCTCGCTCTCCCTACATGCGCGCGCGTGTATTTAAACTGGAAGGTAGTTTGATTAATTCGAGTATAAAGTCACTCGGCGGTCGTTCCCCACCGAGATTGGATATGTGGTGGTGGAAAGAGTTGGCGCGGGTCGGCCGGGGGATAGTTCCCTTTTAGCGAAGCGGCCTCGACTGCTTTCTCTATTAGACTACTCTTGAAATCTGTTTAACGCCGGCAGAGACCGTGCCTTCGCGGTCGCCAGCCTCGTCGCTGGTGGTACCGAGATTACACCACCCACACACTCACACACGCATAAATGTGCGTGGGATGATCTCTTACATTTCCTCATCTACGCATATATATATATATATATATATATATGAGAAAATGTATTCAAGCGATATAATAATATTTTCCATTAATTTCAAGTTGCAATATACACTGACAGCAACTAGATGCGTCTATTTGATTTTTTTCTATTTGAGTTAACTAGATTTTTTTTGACATCAATTTTTTTCCTATGCACCCCATTATTACAATTATTTACTTTAAATATATTTGTTTATTCAAATCAAGAATTATTTTATTTTTTCCTAATAAATCTGTGATTTGGTTTCATCTGGTAGTATAAGACAAAAGAGACAGACGGAGAAATGGTACACGATTCAATCACTCTAAAACCTCATGCCTTTGTTTTCATTAGAAGACTGTTGTAACATTCTGGAGTTTAGGAAAACTTTCTATACATAAATAGTCGCGCCTGTTAATAAAAAGTACGACTATTTATAATAAAAGGCATATATATATATATACTGGGTGAAGTAAAAAGTTCTGAGCGTTTTCCGCTAGATGTCTTTAGTGAGCCATATCTCACGATGCATACATCGCATCAGGTCATACTGTACGGCGATTTAAAGATGACATTACGCTTCAAAAAAAGTTCTTTGACAGTTTTGTGTTTGATGAAGCCAATTGTCCGTTACAGCGTTCCAAAATGGAGGTAAAAAAAGAGAAAATTCGATACATTCTTCAGTACCACTACGACCAAGGTAAAAAAGGGGAGCAGGCTGCCAAAAAAATGTGTGCTGTTTATGGAGCCAATACAGTATCGAATGCAACAGCAAAGCGGTGGTTCCAACGATTCCATTCTGGTAATATGGACGTCGAAGGTGAGGCACGCTCTGGTAGGCCAATCGTCGAAAATGTCGATAAAATCATGGAAATCGTCGAGTCGGGACGGCATGTGAGCACTTATTCCATTGCCAAGGAACTCAAGATTAGCCAGAAAACCGTTTGGAACCATTTGCTTGACAAAACCAAATATAAGTTGCGGTCCACGAGCTACAAAGCTCCGAGAAACCGCATGTGGCTCACAGTGCCCCGTGACACGTTGTGTCCCACTCTCCCGTATATTGCGAATAAGGTGTACGAAGTTGCGGGCCAGTGGCCTGACATAACGCGGACCTCGCGATACGTAAGGGAAGAAAGAGAAGCGCCGGTCCCACAGGGCGACGGGCCGATGAAAACCGAAAGCTCGAACTCTCAAGGCTGGCAGAGCTTTGCTCCGCAACGGAGCGAACGTTGAATCCAGTAGAATGGAGACGCCGGCCCCGATGAACACGAGAGCTTGAACGACCGACGCTGTTATCAACTAACGTTGGATTCGAGTCATGCAACGGCTCCGTTTGGATGTTCAAAAATATATATATATATATATCGCGAAAGACAATAATATAGCTAACTGACCATACTCGAGGGAACGTGGAAAAGCTACGACCCGCAAATTTCATTAACACCTACACCGCCCGAGATATCGTTGTCCATAACTCGTTGAGCCGCAATTCCGCGAGCAGTCATTAAATTGAGACCTGCTCGTCTTCTCTCTCTCTTTCTCTCTCTCTCTCTCTCTCTCTCTCTCTCTCTCTCTCTCTCTCTCTCTCTCTCTCTCTCTCTCTCTCTCTCTCTCTCTCTCTCTCTCTCTCTCTCTCTTTCTCTCTCTTCCTCTGTCTCTCTCTCCCTCCCCCCTCTCTCTCTCTCTCTCTCTGTGTGTGTGTATGTGTGTGTCTCTTTTTTGTGTCTACGACGCTGTTCGTCCGGATGCCAAGGGCCAAGAGCAGATAAAAAGGCGCACTTCTCGCTCGTAAAATTGGCGCGAACGTATATACAATACGTATATACGTGGGCGTGTGTGACCGGCCGCCTGATCGGTCGACGATCTCGACGATTTTATTGTGTGTATCGTAACAGCACTGGGCGAGACTGCATACAGTTGCGTGCAAAAGTTTTCGGCGATCCTTTTTTTTCAGCCATATTGCATTGAAATACGACGGCAGGGAAAAAAAAGTATTACGACGACATGTTTTCACTTTTACATTTGAAAATAGTTAATTATATACATAGATATTGTTCTTAAGATCTTAGGCCACTCTAGAGGCAACGGAGATATTTGGAGTGGTCACGTTAAATGGTCCATCCTGTATATGTATTCGGGTATTGCAAAAACAGAGAGAGACTAGAGGCCACTTTGGATTTGAACGAATGTTTTTTTTTTCACCTGCTATAAAAGTGCGCGGGATTGCGCGAGGTGGGCTGGCCATTTTGGAAAAAAGGTTCGCTTGGCGCACGGTGATTTATGACGAAAATTACTGGAATACCGGATGTCCATTAGCAGCAGGAGCATGGGTCTTGAAAGCAGTGTCCAGAGGGGCGTGAGAGGAGGAGGGGGGGGATCATCAGACAATACTTCGTAAACCGATGAAAAAGAGTGAGTGTAATATATTGGGTGAAGTAAAAAGTTCTGAGCATTTTCCGCTAGATGTCTTTAGTGAGCCATATCTCAGGATGTATACATCGCATCGGGTCATACTATACGGCGATTTAAAGGTGACATTGAGCTTCAAAAAAAGTTCTTTGACAGTTTTGTGATTGGTGAAGCCAGTTGTGTGTTACAGCGTTCCAAAGTGGAGGTAAAAAAAGCGAAAATTCGATACATTCTTCAGTACCACTACGACCAAGGTGAAAAGGCGGAGCATGCGGCAAAAAAAAATTGTGCTGTTTATGGAGCCAATACAGTATCGAATGCAACAGCCAAGCGGTGGTTCCGACGATTCCGTTCTGGTAATAGGGACGTCGAAGATGAGGCACGCTCTGGTAGGCCAATCGTCGAAAATGTCGATAAAATCATGGAAATCGTCGAGTCGGACCGGCATGTGAGCACTTATTCCATTGCCCAGGAACTGAAGATTAGCCAGAAAACCGTTTGGAACCATTTGCATAAGGCTGGTCTCAAGAAGAAGCTCGATGTATGGGTGCCACACGAATTGACGCAAAAGAACCTTTTGGACCGAATTGATGCCTGCGATTCTTTGCTGAAACGTAACGAAATCGAGCCATTTTTTAAGCGGATGGTGACTGGCGATGAAAAATGGGTCACATACGAGAACAACAGCCGAAAAAGATCGTGGTCCAATCGCGGTGAGCCGGCCCAAACGATCGCCAAGCCCGGATTAACGGACAAGAAGGTTTTGCTGTGTGTTTGGTGGGATTGGAAGGGAATCATCCACTATGAGCTGCTCCCATCGGGCCAAACACTCAATTCGGACCTCTACTGTCAACAAATGACCAGATTGAAGCAGGCGATCGACCAGAAGCGGCCAGAATTGGCCAATAGGAAGGGTGTTGTGTTCCATCAAGACAACGCCAGGCCGCACACATCTTTGACGACGCGCCAGAAGCTCCGAGAGCTTGGATGAGAGGTTCTATCGTACCCGCCGTATAGTCCAGACCTGGCACCAAGCGATTATCACCTTTTCAAGCATTTGCAAAATTTTCTTGATGGTACAAAACTGGCCTCAAGAGAGGCTTGTGAAAATGAGCTGGTCGTTTTTTACCAACAGGGACGAGGACTTCTTCAATCGCGGAATTATGAAATTGTCTTCAAAATGGACAAAAGTTATGGAACAAAACGGCGCATATTTGATCTAAATCGGATAATCCTATGTTAATTTCATCGTCGAAATAAAGCGAAAAAACGCTCAAAATTTTTTACTTCATCTAATATATATTCCGAAACGAACAAACCCGCTCAACCATCGTCAAAACTCTCGATAATACGAAAATAAGCTTCGGACAAAAGTTAAATAATTCCAGTTAGCATACTGTGCGGTACGAGTAAGGTTTTTCTATACTCACGCCCGGAGGCAACACAGACATCGTGCTTTTATTTCCCCCAAAAAATGAAAATCAGAAATATTCGTTCGTGGAGATATTCGAGTGAGTCGATTCAACGGGTCTGTATGAGTTTGGGGGCCAACAAAAAAACCGGTCAAAAAAATATTTTTTTCCTAATGAGAGTATTGGAATGACGAGGTTCGAATTTTACACAGAATTGGAACATTGTCTTGTCAAGCTTGTGGTTTTTTTCTTTTAATTGACAAAGGTTGATCAACAATGAAGTTATTATTGTTAAACCCTTCGTGGTCACACTTCCAAATTTAATCGCAATGGTCTTGGGTCGATACTAACCAGTCAGTTTTCAAAAAAATATTGTGACCGAACTATCGGTCCAAAGTGGTTCAAAAAATTATGGCACATGCTTTGAACTTTCTAGATGATGTACGAAAAATTTATTTATAAGAAATAAAATGGCGACATGTTAAAAAAAAATCATAAAGAGGTGAAAACGCAAAAAAGACACTTTTTTACTAAAAAAAAAAACTATTATAGGGGAAGGTGGGGCACAGTGTGTCACTATTGTTCTATCGAATTTTTGCTCTTACCAAAGTAGTCTGATTAGAAAAAAAAAAGGTCATAACCGATTTTATAGGCCTTTGGGCGTACAATAAAGCTACCATATTTCTTGCAAAAAGATTAAAAATCCTAAAATAATGGGTTCGAAAAAAACCTTGCGGATTGGCTGATTGTGCCCCACGGGTGGAGTACAATGAGTCAGATAAGTGGGTACAGTGTGTCAAGTGCTGCGAAACGTAGGGTACAACGAGCCGGTTGAAACTCTTATATTTTCCTAGCATAGATAACAGATTTGCATGCATACCGATAATTTCACAACGGGTATCATTTGCCAATAACATTGGGAGTCGACTCATTGTGCTCAACAACTCGATGACACATTGTGCTCCGCACAATTGCCCCACAATATTTGACGTTTTCCTGGCAAGCGAAATTTTTTTTTCGATGCTCAAATTAATTTTGTACTTTTAATAATTCTTCGTGAGCTGCTATCGATTTTCTTTTAGGCCAGCCAAAACTTAATATAAATCACGGAACAACACAAAAAATTTCGAATTTTACAAGCTACAAAACTCCGAGAAATCGCATGTGGTTGACAGTTGGCCGTGACACGTTGCGCTTCTTCGGAGCGTCGTCACTTTCTTGTTTCCTCATTGGAAGTCGACTCATTTTGCCCCAACACTCGTCGACACATTGTACCCCACTAGTAAAATATTTGATTATTCATGAAAACAACTATTAATTAAACTACGAATGGAAAAACACAAGTCACTGAGTGAATCATAAATAATAAAACTATCCATTAGGACCGAAAACCGGAGCCTCTGCAGAAAGTGTCGTTATATTTTACGTTTTCCAGGCGAGCGAATTATTTTTTTCCAAGCCTCAAATTAATTTTTAATTTTTAATAATCCTTTGTGAGCTGCTATCGACTTTCTTTTAGGCTTGACGAAGCCTAATATAAATCGCGGTCCGCCACATAAATTTTTGGAATTTACGAGAGCTACAAACCTCCGAGAAACTGCATGTGGCTCACTGTGCCCCGCGACACATTGTGCCCCACTCTCCCCTAAAATACAATTTTGGTGGTTTAGAAAGAATAGTAGATATTTAACGTTAATAGGGAATAATTAAAAATAATGTAATGATAATAAATAAGAGAGAGAGAGAGAGAGAGAGAGGGAGATTTTGTAAAAGTTCCATAAATTGACCGAGTCGCCACAATCTTTGTGTGTAAATATATATATTGTAACGTTACGATTTCGCAACGTTACAATATATTTCGCAATATATATATATATATATATATATAAAGTCTCTCAATTAAATATACCCACTCGAATATATTCGAAACTATATATAGATATATGAATACACGCAGACGTCAACTTATTCGACTGTGTGCATGAACGCGAGCACAGAGTGACTCTCCGCGAGCGAATTCTCTCTGCTTGACCCCTCCGGGCTCCGGCCAACTGTTAATGCATCCTTGCCCCAACCCAACACGCAAACTCTCTCTCTCTCTCTCTCTCTCTCTCTCTCTCTCTCTCTCTCTCTCTCTCTTTCTCTCTCTCCCTGCCTCTCGCTCTCTCGCGCGCGCGAGAGCTCTTTCTGGAGTCCCACGTTTAGTATTGTATCAGCCCGAACACATTTTCAATCAATTTACTGACGGACTAATGAATTTATGGTCGAGAAATTACAGAGGTAACCCAGTCAACGAGCTCGCGCGCTCAATATTTGTCCACGCGTGTACATTGCGAAGGGATCACGGAGCGCGCAGTGTGGGCGAGAAAAAAGTATGTGTGTATGAGCAGCAGGAGGGAGAGAGAAAGAGCGAGAAAGAAAGAGAGAGAGAGAGAGAGATAGTGAGAGAGAGAGAGAGAAATATATATACAGTAAGAAAGAGATTGATTGGTTTTATTATGCCTTGGTAATGCCTTGAGGCATAACAAAAAAATTATAATAACAGAGGAAGAGAAAAATAATAATAATAATAATAATAACAATTACATAATAATGGTAATGCAGATAATACATAAATGCATAAAAATGCACAAATACATAAAAATGCGTGAATGCATAAAAATGCATAAATGTATGAATACATAGAAATGCATAAGTACATGAAAGGCATAAATGCATAGAAATAACTTGTAAATAATAATAAATATAAATAAATATAATAACAAATAATAATCCTAACGATAATAAATTCAGAAATTTTAAAGAAAAGCACAAAATACAGTATAAAATAGATAAATAGAAAAGAATAAACTAATAGAATAAAATAGATCAATAGAGAAAGAGAGAGCGAGAGAGAGAGAGAGAGAGACAGAGAGAGAGAGAGAGAGAGAAATCCAATTGAAAAGAGCACGCTAAATTTTGGATAAAATCAAAAACAAAACCAAACATAAACTACAATAAAAAAATAATACGAAAAACTCCCAACAATCATACACTCTCTCGCAACAAGACCCGAATAACGCGATTACAATACGTCAAACACGTTTAATGCGCTTCGTTGAAAAGTTGATCTATTCCGCAAATTCATTCGCGATAATGCATTCCATAATCCGTTCGAGAGTGCATTATTCTATACACGCATACATACACACGCATAAGTATATGCCCATTTGTTCCATGAACAAGAATAATAATCATTCGAGATGGCTTAACTATTAATACCGGTCAAATCGTTGAAAGTGGCTCTCCATATAGGGCACCGCACTTCATTGCAATCCTGGATAGATCCGCACAAGTCAAGCGTACGGACAAGCGCTAATGTCAATGGCTCACTGACGCGATCATACGTCCAGTCGAGCCTAATTCACGATCCCTACGCAAATTTTCTCCGTTCTGACAGCCACGGGATAAAACAATACTGTATGATTATACCAGGTCTGTAAACTTGAAACCGGAATTTGCACATAGATGGCCCTAACTGTCAATGTAATTACCGTCAAGTCGCGTCATTGGCGCCATTTGCTCTTTTGACATTAACAAAGATTTTTTAACTCACAACAATACAAGTGTCATACCCCAACATAGTTTGTCATGGCGTTGAACATGTCGAATTTTGTGCCTGGAAATTACGAGTTGCGGACAGCATTAATTTTCTGTTGCCATTTGAGCTTACGGTGAGCATGCTCTTGGTAAATCACAGTACTTTGAGTGGTTTGAAAAATTCCAAAGTGGCGATCTCGACGTGAGTAACGAAGAACGTGGAAGGGCCACCGAAAAAGTTTGAAGACAGCGAATTGCAAGCATCGTTGGGATACTAAAACCTGGCGAAACTGTTAATACTGAACGCTACCGACGACAAATGATCGATATGAATCAAGCTTTACGTGAAAAACGACCAGAATATCAAAAAAAAAAAAAAAAAAAGCAACACAAAGTGATTTTGCTTCATGATAATGCACCATCACACACAGCAAAACTGGTCAAGGAAACGATTGAGGCGTTTAGTTGGGAAATACTTTCGCATGCGGCTTACTCACCAGACTTGGCTCCGTCCGATTACCACTTATTTGCATCCATGGGACACGCACTTGCTGAGCAGCGCTTTGCTTCTTACGCAAATTTACGGAAAATGACTCGATGACTGGTTTGCCCACAAAGAGCAACAGTTTTTTTTTGGCCTGGCATCCACAAATTGCCAGACAGGTGGGAAAAATGTATAGCTAGCAACGGACAATACTTCGAATAAAATGTTTTTCATCATTTTCATACAATCCTTGTATACATAGAGGAAGGTGAGATGAAATAGGATACTAAAGACAAAAATATTTATTGATACAAAATCAACGGTTTTTATCAATCAAAGCTTTGTTTAACATCCTGCGCATGGACATATGGCCACATTTCACGCAACAAATTCGAAACTATTCTACAGATTTTTTTTTTTATTCTCAATTACAGAGGAACATATGACGAAGTGGTTAAAAAAAAATTATGATTTTTGACCGTCTAGTCTCAGAGATATAGCGATTTATTAGGCGTATGACTTAATTTTTACAGATTTTACAGCAAATTTATTTAATATAAAAAAAATAGAGAACAACGAAGTTAATCTTGGAAATATTGTACATTGTTTTCTATGACCTTGCGCCATCTCTCAGATAACATACATATTATATATATATATATATTATATATATATATTCGCACGCGAATTTCGGCTCTCAATCAGTTTATGAAGTTGTGGAGTCATCGACGTCCACCCTCGTTCTCCACGTTCCCCACTTTCCTTTCCCTCCGCCCGGGGGCGCAAAAACTATTCACTTTTCTCCAACAGAAAGAGAGAGAGAGAGAGAGAGAGAGAGAGAGAGAGAGAGAGAGAGAGAGAGAGAGAGAGAGAGAGAGAGAGAGAGAGAGAGAGAGAGGGAGAGAGAGAGGGAGGGAGAGGGAGAGAGAGAGAGAGAGAGAAGAGAGAGAGAGAGAGAGAGAGAGAGGGAGAGCTCAAGGGGGAAAGCGCTTCTATCGCGGGAACCCTCTGTAACCGTCAAGCCCCATTGGACTTCCGGACAAAGTTTCCTTTTGACGATATTATCGGTCGTAGATTGTCCGAGATGTGAAGGCAACCGAAGCTCCCGGAGTTTCAATGCATTGACCGTGAATCCATTTACGAGCAGAAGCGCGCGTTGAAACTTTGCCGCATGGACCAATAGCTCTGGCACAATTCGCGCCGAGTTAAAGACGACGGGCAAGAGAGGGAGAGAGAGAGAGAGAGCGAGAGAGAGAGATAGAGAGAGAGAGAGAGAGAGAGAGAGAGAGAGAGAGAGAGAGACAACGGAAGAAGGGGGAATCTCGTCACTCTTCGCGAATCGGGAAACCCTCACACGAGCCTAGCTGGTGTGCAGTCGCGCTAGGGAAAAAAAAAGTACGATTTTGGGATGCAAAAAATAAGGGAGAAAAATAAATAAGAAATTAAAATCTAGATTTTTGTATGAGAAATTTCGTATTCGAGTACCATTTTATTATACAAAATTCTCCAGGAGAAAAAAAAAAAGACACGGAAAAAAACCTTCCTCGCCTCATCAGCGGTTTTTCCGTCGTTCTTTGACCATCCGCGAATTAATCGCGAATGGAAAGGACTCGAGAAAGAACATTTTTCTCCCTTGACGAAATTGAAAAAACCGACTCGCGAACAATTTTCCAAAAGCGTCGAAGAAAAAAAAACACGAGCCCTTTATTCCTGGCGTCCTATTTTTTTTTTTTCCCCCTCCTGTACGAAGTCCTGACGATCCGCCCAGGGCTCACGCGTTTCGTTCGTGGTTAGCGAATCCGTCCGTGACGCCCGGCGAATGAAAAAAAATAAATTAATTAATGAAAAGTATTTGGTTTTTTTAATTTTTTTTAATAATAAAAAAAAAGCGCAAAGGAAATTTCAAAAGCGGGTATAAAAAGGAAGAGTTGTGTTTTACGAGGATGGTCCGCGGGATGAAAAAGCCGCACATTAAATAACCGGATCTCCGGGTCGGGTTTGTGCTCCGCGGGCTTGGGAACCCCCAGGCCTAATTATGTAATTACGATATGAAACTTTGAATGTGGCGGTGGTTTCTCCTTTTTTTTTTTTTCTCTACCTCTTTTCCATGGGAATTCTATAAAAGAGCACACGCGGAGTGAAATCTTCTTTGCTCTGTATGTTCATTCACTGAATTCGTGACTGAACTATGTTTGTTCACTGAAATGACACTTGACACGAGAGCACCGCGGGTCCTCGCCCTTTCGTCTTCGCGAATCAAGGGCGCATTTTATTCGAATAACTTTTTCCTATGAATGGAAAGAAAAACAATTTATTTATTATCATTATTCTATGCTTTCTCTCTCTCTCTCTCCTCACTCTCTCTCTCTCTCTCTCTCTCTCTCTCTCTCTCTCTCCCCCTCCCCTCCCTCCCTTCCTCCTTCCCTCCCTCGCTCTCTGTTCCTCCCTCCCCCCCTCTCTGTCTCTCTCCCCCCTCCCCCTTCGTGAATGAAATGGAAACCGCAACCGACAAAATACTTGGCACCTTCGCGCTCACGACTTCCGGAAGCAACGGGGGGTAGCGACCCTCGTTATTGTACATTAATGACGAGAAATATCACAAATCGACAGGGTATGGCATAGTGGTCCATTTCGTTATCACGGGGATCTTCACCGTATAAGTCACCCGAGATTCTTGTGCCTCCGTCCCGAATATACACCGTCGTGACTGTTCCAATCGTCGCATATGACTTATAATATAATTTATCAACTCTCGTAACGCCGCACACCGAATTGCATTACGATGCGTGCGGTCGCACACGCTCATCTCGAGGGCGCCGTATAATAACGTGCGCGCATTAAATGCCACCCACCCACCCCCCCTCCACGCCTTCTATTTTTCGCGGCTCTACGTTATCTGAGAAATCAATACTATTTCCTCGAATTGCATCGGGCTCGGTGAGAAGAGGCAGAGATAAGGGATGAGAGCGAAATGAGAAAGAGAACAGCAACAACAATATTATATATTATAAATATATATCCTAACTAATATTATAAATCTGACTTTGTCTGTCTATTTGTTACTCAATCACGCCAAAACGGCTTGATCGATTTCAATGAAATTTAACACGTAGATAGCATATGGCCTGGGTTAAGAAATAGGATACTTTTTATTCTAATATCTAATATTTTTTCTAATTATAATATTATATATATATATATAAAGGCATTAAAATAAATGGGAAAGATAAGGTCGTACAAAAAAGTGTTTCGTACAAAAGTTTTATGGTTTTAAGGGAGACATCCCATCGTAATACAAAATACTTTTTTGTTGTCAATACGTCTACGAGTACCGCGGTAAATATAAATTGTTCTAATGGAAAGGGCGTGTTCTTTTTTTTTTATTTTATTTTTTCAGAAAAATTGCTGATTTTGAGACGAATTCAATAGGAAAAAAAAATCTCTTGCTCAAAAATTTAAAAAGTTTTAGCGATTTGAAGTTTTCGGAAATAATCCATGCTTTCCCCACGGCGAATTTCGAAAGGGCGTATTCGACTCTGTATCGAGCAATATTATTAGTTATCGCTGTTAGTGGCAGTTTAGGGTTTTTTTTTTTGTAATTTAAATAGCGCATGTACATGAACAAAACTAAACCCTTGCTCGAATGGAAAATTCGCCGGAGAATTCGAAAACTGCGTTCATTTTTTTCAAAAAACTTCGAAGGGCTAACTTTCTTGATTTTTTCAGCTAGAGAATTTGTTTTTTTTTTCGCCCCGTTGGATTCGTCTAAAAATCAGCGTTTTTTTTTTCTAATAAATAAAAACCATTCCTTCGTATTTGAAAATTAATCTTTATCGCGGTATCTCGTAGACGTGGCGACAGTTTTTTTTTTTCTAGTAATACCATAGGATTGTCCCCATGAAAACCCATGAAACTTTTGTAGGAAACTCTTTGTACGACCTAATCTTTTCGATTAATTTCAATGCTTTAACAAAAATGGGACACCCTGTATACACATACGTAAAGTCTATAAATATATCTATACCCAATAGGTTTACACAAATGAATTTTCCGTGAACGAGATACGACCATGGAAAATGTATAAAATGCTCAAGTTTTCCGGTGTAGAGAGCCGATAACATACAGTCGAAGAACAACGCGAACTCCGCAGCTTCTCCACTTCCGCTATTATTGTGAAGTTTATCTATCGGGCTTGTTGCAAAAGTTCGTGCAAAGGGTTCGTCCTCTTTATGCACATTCTCGTATATATATTTATATATTGACGTGGTAAATTCCTACATGAGTGCCTACACACGCATACGCATGGAGATTTGTGCTCAGTAGGGGTGAGGTGGGCAAGACGAGGTATTTAAGGCCTCATGCCACTCCAGGTTCGAAGCTCAATAAAGCTCAATTTTGAGGTGAAATAGGCTCTAACAACTTTCTATGAATATTATATTCCCTGCGTGTATGAGCTTGAAACTTGGTATAAATATTTTTTCGAAACCAATAATAAAGCGTATGACTTAGGATTTTTTAACCTTTCGTGGTCACGAAGGGTTTTAGTACTAAACACTTCGTGACCACTAAAGTACTAAAGATTAGTAATAAAGAATATAGAGTACTAAAGATTAGTACTCTATATTGGTCACATCAAAAAAATGGCGCGCTATTTAAAATGTCAGATCATTTTGAGACACCCTTTATATATACACACACACACACATATATATATACATATACAATAAAGTTACGTAAACGCATACACGATCCTGCACTTTTGTCCGTCGTGCCGTGCGGATTTTTCTCCTTCCTAGAAACGACGTCATACACATTTACCGAGGCCGCGCGACGAGGTTCACCTCGTGTGCACTTTCCTCTTTCATCGTCGCCAACGCGCTCCGCGCACCAAACTCCTTTATTGCCGCAGTCCTTTATGTACACGGGCGGCCACCCAACCACCAACGTTTGCACGAGATATACCAGGTGTACAAGTATGAAATGCGGATTCTTTTTCTGAAAAAAAAAAAAAAAAACACGTTAAATTCGGAAGAATGATAAAAAGTGCTTTATACAAAGTATGCTCCATCGCTTGTTATACATTTTTCCCATCTTTCGGGCAATTTGTGAATACCATGCCAGTAAAAATCTTACCCTTTTGCTGCGAACCATTAATCGAGCCATTTTTTCACATCTTCGTACGAACCAAAGCGCTGCTCAGCAAGTGCGTGACCCATCGATGCAAACAAGTGGTAGTCGGAAGGAGCCAAGTCTGGTGAGTAAGCCTTGCATGGGGTAGAACTTCCCAGCTGAGTGCCTCAAACGTGTCGCGAAGCGGTTTTGCCGTATGTGATGGAGCATTGCCATGGAGAAAAATGACTTTGTGTTGCCTCTTTCGGTATTCTGGCCTTTTTTCAAGCAGCGAACGGTTCGAATCGGTCAATTGTTGTTGGTTACGTTTAGTATTAATCGTTTCCCCAGGTTTTAACAGCTCATAATAGACCACGCCCCTCTGGTCCCACCAACACACAGAGCATGGTCTTTCACACACAGAGCAAAAATGATCTTTTGCGCTTTGGATTCTCAAAATAAATCCACTCTTCATCCCCTGTAACTATACGATGCAAAAACGACTTCCTTTTGTACCGAGCGAGCAAAATGTCACATGTGTTTTTGCGCTTTTCCATTTGCCTGTCGTTCAACTCGTGTGGTAGCCATCTACCGGTCTTCTGAATCTTTCCCATCTCTCGTAGCCGATTGGAAACAGCTTGTTGACTAACGCCCAATTGCTCGGCGAGTTGTTTTTGTGTTTGCGAATCATCTTCGTCCAACGATGCTTGCAATTCCACATCTTCGTATTTTTTTGGCGGTTTTCCATGTTCCTTGTCTGCAACATCGAAGTCACCACTTTTTAAGGCCCTAGGCCACTCTAGAGGCCAAAAAGGGCACATTTTGTGATTTTTTTTTCAGCGAAACCATAAAATAAATCGGAATTACAACATAGGGGTTTTATTATACACGTAATTGACTATAGAAAATTATTTTTTCACAGCGATACATGCCAAAATGGCGACTGCGCAGCATTTTTCCGATGACGCCTTTATTTCTGGAAGGTCAACGGCCTGACAAACAGCTCCTATAATTTTTCATTTATGATGAGACACTAAAGTTTTTTCGATTATATATAAGAATAGCTACAGAAGTTCCTAGGATTTTTTTGATATATTGTTTTTTGTCAAAATGGCGCATTTCTAAAACAAAAAGTATAAAATGCCATGAGAAAATCGTCAAAAAGCTGTTTATAAAAAAGGACGTAGTGCCTCGGAAAGATGTAATTCTAAATATACAGTTAAAATTTCGAGTGAGTCGGTTGAAATTTGTTTGAGTTATGAGTCCAGCCTACTTGAAAAAAGTTAGTGGAAAGTCACGAATAAAGAAGGATTGCGCTAGAATTCGAAAATCGAGTACTACGAGATTTTCCACACCCATAATCATTTTGATTGTAATTTTATATGTACTACATTTTTAACAAAAAACAAATCGATTTTTGGAAAATCCCACAGTAGCCTAAGGCCTTAGAAAAAAAGCCTTTTGCTCGCAACGATCCACCCTATATGCTCACCAAGGGAACCCTAATGGTTGTGGGTCATCCTGCGTATATAACCCTCTCTCCACGGGCTTGCATTTCATCTCTCGAAAAGTTTGCAACACTCGTTGGATGTCGTCGTTACATACATATCCACTCCGTACACACTCACACACACCCACACACACACACGCGTGTGTGTGTGCGTACGTGTGTATAGAGCGTGCCTCAAAAGGGACGCAGGTACCACGCATCCACGTGGCTTCCCTCCCGTCCGAGGTCGTCGAAGGTCGGGGAAAGGTCGCCGCGGGAGCACCGCGATGGAATAGTTACGTCGGATATACCCACGCGAGCCACACTACCCACAGGTAGTCGCATCAAGTTTTAAAGTATCGTATAACCCGAGCAAAAAGGACGAGAGAGAAAGAGAGAGAGAGAGAGAGAGAGAGAGAGAGAGGGACAAAGAAGAAAGAAAAAAAACGAAAAAAATCAGGTTAACACGGCGCGCAGCAGAAGTAACGACCGCGGATACCCGGCTATTCTTTATAGACGTACACAAACACGTAATTCGCGGACCCGTCTCGTCTATCCTCTCATACCGGTTCTCAAAGAGCCGTGCAAGATTTCAGAACAGGGTAAACCGACCGATGGACGATTAACCCTTGCCCGTTCGAAAATATTGTCATTGATAGAGTCCGATTCGGACTAGTATCCTGGTTTCTCAATCGAGATCAAGTCGGATATCAGATTGGATCCGGGAGCGAAATGTAACCCTCGCAAATCGGATTCCAGCCAGGATTCTTATCCAGAAATATTAAGAACTCTAGTCAGAATCCAAATAGAAACTTTGCACAAAGATCCAGGCTAGAATTGCGAACTTCTAGAACAAGATCTAGTTCGATATCGAATCGAATCCCAGGGATTGATGCAACAAATCGCCAGGAGATAACGGTCCGTATTAGCTGGAGATGCTGGACGTTTTCTGAAATCATTTATTCAAGGATCTGAAAACGATTAGGTAAAAATTGGTGCTAATAAGGCCGGAAACTTTTCAGATGACTGTTATATATGTGTGTGTGTGTGTAAAATGTTATCACAAGACTATGTATACGAAATTTCATATTGATTATATTTCTCATATGATCTCTCTCTCTCTCTCTCTCTCTCTCTCTCTCCCCCTGGCTTTGCCTTATCTAAGAGACTCGGGAGACGCGACTCGACGGGCCCCAGAGCGCTCGGTCACTCGGGCCGGACCGCCGTCTAGAAAAATCGATATTCCAGGATGCAGGCAGCAGCTCCAGTTTGATGTGGTATACGAGCTGGATTCACCGTTTTTAGCTATATGCAGTAGCTAAAAAAACGAGTGAAGAGAGCGAGAGAGAGGAGAGAGAGAGAGAGAGAGAGAGAGAGAGAGAGAGAGAGAGAGAGAGAGAGAAAGAGAGGGAGAGGGAGAGAAAGAGAGAGAGAGCGAGAGAGAACGAGAGAGAGCGAGCGAGAGGCATAAAGAGTGAGCGTGAGGAGACGACGATGAAAAAAAAACGACCAAAAAAAAGCGGCCAAATCCCGGACTCTCGTATTTTTCTATGCGAGCCTGGAGCTGTGGCTTCGTTTCTGGCTGGCTGACTGGCCCGCCAGCGTTGCTTTTCTGCGGCGTGAATTGGGAGGGCCACCTTTACAATATATTCATATATATATATATATATATATATATATATATATATATGAATATATATATATATATATATATATATATATATATATGAATATAATATATCATATATATATATGAATATATATATATATATATATATATATATATATAAAAGATTGTTAAACCCGTTAAATGTATGTAATGTTGACTATCATCACATCCATTTTGAGGACGGTTCTTAAGTTCTTACGGTTCTTACACCACCGTGAGAGGCTAAAAAAACGAGCAATAATTACAAACTAGATGGAGAATCTAAGAAAAAGAATTGGATATACAAAATTTTTGAAACGGTGATTACTATCACGCGGGCAAGAATTCTTAACGCAATTTAAAAAAGTTGCATTTAAATAAAAGTAAATAGATAAAAATATCGTCTACAAGCGTTTCGATCGAAAAAAAAAAAAATATAGCGATAGCAGGACTCGAACCCAAAACCAGCAGCGTACTAGCCGAATACCTTAACCTCGAATACCTTAAATTTTCGAGGTTGAAAAATCTTCACACAAATTTTTTATTTTGAAGTGAATTTTTGATTTTCAAGATGATTTTGAATTCGAATGACTTCAAAATCATCGTTCCTCATATATGTATAAGTGTACGAAAAAAAAATGGAGGAACCCCTTGAAATATGGTCGGGTTACATATATGGAGAAGATATATAGATTAAAGCAAGGAGAGAAGAGCCTCCCTCTCTCTCTCTCTCTTTCTCCTGAGGGCGAGCAAGAGAAAGAGAGAGAGAGAGAATCCCAAAAGATCGGATATACCGGCGCGTTGGCCCTTTTCGCATCTGTCGGAGTCTGACGTGATACGGAAATAATAACGACCTCGACTCGGGACGAAGCTTTTTCTCCTGTCGAAAAAGCTAAAAAGCGCAAAAAAGCGAAGAAAAAGAAAAAAAAACGTGCTACGCAAAAAAAATGAGAGTGAGAGAGAGAAAGAAAGATGATTGTAGCACGATGACATAAATCACGTTGTATCGCGAACGAGGGGGAAAAAAAAAAAGTAAATTTGTATATTCAAGAGAGCGAAAAGGGCTTGGGCTCTCTCACGTATCCTGTCGCGGAGAATAGCGCTTAGCTCGGCAGCTGCTTTTCGACAGCTAGCGAATAAGTTGACGCCTGCCGCCCGCGGTAACTTATCGCCAACAATCGCGTCCGCGGTAGCGTTTATCCCGCTACTATATATATATATATATACAGTACTGGACAAAAAAACGTACGCTCTAGTCGAAATGTCTTACCGCACTAAAATTTACATAGCGGACCCAAAAATAAAGGTAATTGAATTTTCCAAGTGGCATTTTAAAGAGGACAAGTTTACCTTCATTTTGCTTTTTTAGAAAATTCTCTACGATTTTTTTTCGCCTCGGTGCGCACTTTTGAACGTGGCCATTTTTCGGCTAACTTTTGGCCATCGAAAATTAGCAGCAAAGGTTATAGAAAATTTTTTCCTCGGTTTTTTTCATGGTAAACTTAAAAAGAATATCAATACCTACATTTTTGTTTTTTAGAAAGTCTCGTACGATTTTTTTTCGCCCCAGTATTGCATTTTTAGCTAAAAAAGACATGTTTCAGAAAAAAAGGCGTCATCGAAGAACTATAGGGTTTCAGAAGAAATGTCAAGAGGGTAAAAAGTTGCATGGATTCACACTGGAGGGGCTAGAATTTTTTGAGAATTTTTTTTTTGACATTTTTATTTTTACCATTTTTGGTTGGAACTTTGATGAGTAGAGAGGCTCCACTTGGGAATTATGAGGTCTAGGACGATATATTGAGAAAGGAAATATGTTTACATATTCATTTTTAATTAACAACAATTTTTTTCGAATTTTTTTTTCATTTTTATCATTTTCATTTTTTTATTTTTATTTTCAAAAATAAAAAAAAACATCTAGAAAAATGGTAGTTAATTAAAAATGAAAATGTAAACAAATTTCCTTTCTTAATTGTCCTAGACCCCATAGTTCCCAAGTGGAGCCTCTCCACTCATCAAAGTTCCAACCAAAAATGGTAAAAAAAAATGTCAAAGAAAAATTCGGAAAAAATTCTAGCCACTCCAGTGTGGACCCATGCAACTTTTTACCCTCTTGACATTTCCCCTGAAACCCTATAGTTCTGCGATGACGCCTTACTTTCTAAAACATGTCTCTTTTTTAGTTAAAAATGCAATACGGGGGTGAAAAAAAATCGTACAAGACTTTCTAAAAAACAAAAATGTAGGTTTTAACATGCTTTTTGAGTTAACCATAGAAAAAAATCGAGGAAAAAATTTTCCACAAACTTTGCAACTAATTTTCGACGGCCAAAATAAGAGCCGAAAAATGGGCCACGTTCAAAATTGCGTACCGGGGCGAAAAAAAATCGTAAAAAAAAATTCTAAAAAAGCAAAATGAAGGTAAATTTGTGCTCTTTAAAACGCAACTTGGTAAACTGAATTATCTTTATTTTTGAGTCCGCTATCTAACTTTCAGTGCGGTAAGAAATTTCCAGTAGTATGTCCAAACTTTAGTCCGGCAGTGTATAGACAATTTCTGATGACAATATTTCTCCGCCGGGTTATTGATTCCGATGTCAATGAACTATAGGGAATTTTACTATCCCCTATTTCACCGTATGGTCGTTTTTGTTGTTGTTGTTGTTGTTGTAAATAACACATGCACTTTTTTCTCAGTCCAACACTTATAAATGCACCACCCAGTAAACGTGCATATTCATGCACCATCCACGAGGAATAGAAGCGTCCGGGTAAAGTAGATAGAGACACAGGGGGGTAGTAGTAAGCATCCACTGGGAACGGTTAGTAATTTCAGGCAGCGCGCATATATTTCATGAGCGGGCAAACTCTCGGCTAAAGTCGACCTTCCACGAATACTAATGGAAAAATGAACGTTCAAAGTTTTTTTTTTTTTATCCAACAGACTGCCGAAATCCCTGAGGCGTCTCGGTCCCTCGCATTCCTTCCCCAGATTCTCACTCTCGCCCTCCAACCCTCCCTTCGTATGCATATTTTTTTTTGCCTTGACTTTATTCTTCTACTTCTTCTTCTTCGTCGTCCTCCTCCTTCTCCTCTTCTCGAAATGGGAGCTGAGTCGGGCGTGATTCTTATTGTCGAACGTGAATTTAACCGGCGCCGGAGCTTGCGAAAGTTCCTCCGAGGATTAATGCCGAGGAATTGGCTCGTACAAGCGCCGGGCACGAGAATCACATCCACCCGTGGAGGTCCATACGAATAGTGAGACCAGCCCCCTGACACTGAACACTATTCCTATTGCCATAAATATTTCGCGTTTTGGCCGGGTTTTTTTTTTAATTCCACTATACCAGGTGTACAAGTATGAAATGCGGATTTCAGACAACAGATGGTGCACCAATACAGTTTGTGCTATAAAGATTTGACACTGCGCCATTTTGTCGTGTCATCAACAAGTGTCAGACGCGCACGAGTGATAAATTGGAAAAGTGTGTGCATAGTGTTGTGTTGTTGTGTTCAATATGTCGAAATTTATACCGAACAAAGAGCATTCGCGGACAGTATTAATTTTTTGTTTTCATTTGAAGAAAACTGCTGCTGAATCATACCGATTACTTCGAGAAGCTTATATTGAACGTGCTCCATCGCAAGATACGCGTGAACGATGGTTTCGGCGTTTCAAAAGTGGTCACTTCGATGTTGCAGACAACGTACATGGAAAACCGCCAAAAAAATACGAAGATGTGGAATTGCAAGCATTGTTGGACGAAGATGATTCGCAAACACAAAAACAACTCGCCGAGCAATTGGGCGTTAGTCAACAAGCTGTTTCCAATCGGCTACGAGAGATGGGAAAGATTCAGAAGACCGGTAGATGGGTACCACATGGGTTGAACGAAAGGCAAATGGAAAAGCGCAAAAACACATGTGACATTTTGCTCGCTCGGTACAAAAGGAAGTCGTTTTTGCATCGTATGGTTACAGGGGATGAAAAGTGAATTTATTTTGAGAATCCCAAACGCAAAAAATCATGGGTAGACCCAGGCGTACCATCCACATCGACCGCAAGACCGAATCGATTTGGCAGAAAGACGATGCTCTGTGTGTTGGTGGGACCAGAGGGGCGTGGTCAATTACGAGCTGTTAAAACCTGGGGAAACGGTTAATACTAAACGTTACCAACAACAATTGACCGATTTGAACCGTTCGCTGCTTGAAAAAAGGCCATTGTCGAAGGCACGAAATTGCGTCTAGTGAATACAAAAAATGTGTTGGGCGATGTAAAAAGAGTTAAAAAAAAAACAAATCGTTCCTTGGCGAAAAATAACATTACTTTTGGCATTTTTGTATTACGACACATGACCGAGTTTCAGATCGTCAGAAATTCACGAGGATTATATAAGTGAATATATATATATATATATATATATATATATATAAATGCCTATAATTCTTGGGTACATAAAATAAATATTTTTAAAACACTTATATATCGAGAAAAAGGTCATAAGTACATTTTATTTTTCTTCGGTACATACGAATTCCTCATTTATATATATATATATATATATATATACACATATATTACTTGAGTACACAGAATAAATATTCAAGAAACACGTATATTTCCACAAAAAGAATAAACAACAAAAATTCATTCTTTTTCATCGATGCATACGTTTTTCCCACGTTTTTATTAACTCGCTTTCTTGTCTGTCTATATATTCGATACAAATTATTATTTATATATCTATCCGCGTAAAATCGCGAAATGCGTAAAACTCGCGTACTTTTCAATATCGTTGCACTGTGGCGACCTACATACCCATATACGAGTTGAAGTCGATCAAATCGCAATATAATTCAATAGCCCTTGAATTGCTCGGTAACGATAATACATCGATGCATGAAATATCATTGTTATATATATTGCAAGACGAACCGGAATCTCGAGGCTAAATTATATATACCCTTAGATGTTCAAATATATATATATAAATATATATATATATATATGAATATATACATATACATGTGTCCTTTGATTTGTGTTGCAGCGGAAAATTTGCCGATCGGTTTTCCAATGGTGACTCAGTCGCCAACGACGAAAGTGATCGAGAAGGGACACAAAGCTTCGCTGCAGTGCGCCGCGGTGGGTTCACCACAGCCGGTAATATCCTGGATCCGGAATATGATACCCATTGATACCTCCAATCCTCGATATACGGTCCTCGAATCGGGTGAGTACATACATATACATACACACAGTCATATATATATTTATATATATTTATATAAATATATATATATACACACACTACCGGCGAAAAGTTTCCGGACAAAAGTTTAAAAGAATGCCGGAACGGTTTTCTATGCTATTTCGTCGGTAGTTGACCTAGGCCAATTTAATAAACGGCATTTTAAAGAGGAGGGATTTACCTTTATTTTGGCTTTTTTCAAAAAATTTTACGATTTTTTTTACAATTAGCACCCGGTTTTGAAAACGACCATTCCCTTTCGATAGACACCCTAAACCCTGATACAACGAAGAAAAAACGATTGATATAACGAATTCATTTTTAAGGCCCTTAAGGCGGGCAACCACTTTAGGAGACCGAAAATTCGATGATTTAAAAAAAAAAATTTCATTGTGAAAAAGAAACGGAAATTTCCACAACTCTGACAATAATTTAGTTATATTTTCATACATCTCTGGTAATTTTTTCAAGTTATTTCATGCATTAATTAAGGTGTAATCCGCTGTGTCCCTCGGCGTGTCCTCATTGTCGTTGTCGATTTGCGGGAATTCTGCAGCTCGCAATTCCCATGTGAAATAGTCCAACAAATTTGTATACATTCTTGAGATGTTTTTTAAGAACGTGAACCTAAATTTTGAAAAAAAAATCGAGAATTGAATGTTGGAACGTGTTTGAAAAAAAAATGATCGATTTTTAGCAATTTTTTTCCCCGGAATTTTGCAATAATAAATATGTTTTAAAAAATCTAATCTTTCCAACTTTAGATTCATGTTTTAATAAATTATATTATGTAAACGTGTTCGAAATTTGAAGATGATCCATCAATTAGTTTTTGAGTTATGATTCCCGCAAATTGAAAAAAATGTCGTTTCGAGAAAAAAACACGTTTGAAGTTTCACAAACGAAAAACTCAAAGTCAAATGTATTTAATGAAATGATAAAGTGTCTTACCGAATAATCAGCGATTCCAGCACCATAAAGCAGTCCTTCCTCTTCCTCATGCAACTCATTTGAAGCTTGCATTTCCTCTTTACGAGCTTTTCGAGCTTTTCTTTTGTCTCTAATAAACTTTTTCTATTTTGCCGAGCCACACGCATCTGATCCATTTGCTCGGTATATCCGTAGCTCTGCCTGCCAATTACGATTTGTAGTTCATTCATAACCATGAGTAGGGCTGAAATTCCTTCATTGAATAAAATAGCAGCAAGAAATGCCGCTACCTCGATTATTTTCTACCCAGAATGGAGATGTTTTGGAGCTAATCGCCAAACGATCGAGTTTGGGTTTGTTTGGGTTATGAAAACACAAACAAAATATCTAACTGAGCGCTCGTGGATATCCGATCACGCTTGGGATTCGAGCGGAGAGTCTTTATCATTAATATACATACCGTTAGAAGGAATCCGAATATCGTTCTGAAATTTTCATGGTGTATTCTTAAGATATTTTGCTAACGATTTATGAAGAAAAAAAAATGGATTTTTTGAAGTATCTAAAGTGGTTGCCCGCCTAAGCCTCTGTCCACCGGAAAAGGACAAAAAGGGGCGAAAAAAAATCGTGCGAAGGTTGCGAAAAAATGAAAATGTAGGTTTTGAAACCCTCTCTGAGTTTGTCATGGAAAAAACGAGTGAAGAAATTCGCCAGCAGTTATGCGGGCAGTTTTAGACGTACAAAAAAAAAGTTGAAAAATAGCCATTTTCAAAAAGGCGTACCGGGCTAAAAAAAAATTGTAAAATTTTTTCTAAAAAGGCAAAATGAAGGTAAATTTGTCCTCTTTAAAGTGCCGCTTGGGAAATTTGATTATCTTCATTTTTGAGTCCGCTATCTAACTTTTAGTGCGGCAAGAAATTTCGACCGGTGTACTCAAACTTTTGGCTGACAGTGTATATATATATATATATATATTTGTCTCTCTCTCTCTCTCTCTCTCTCTCTCTCTCTCTCTCTCTCTCTCTCTCTCTCTCTCTCGATGCGAGTGAAAAAAAAAGATGAGAAGAAGAGGTCCTTCCCCGGGCTCAGAAGGACGGGGAGGCGAGTGGAAAATGGATCGCGCACAGGGCGAGAAAGATGAGCGGGTTGGGTGCAGGGGGTGACGGGGCAAGTGCGATGCGGGAGCTTTTCCTCATTCGTTGAAGATCGCGAAGCTTGCGTTCCGATGCGCGCACTCGGGCTTGAGAGTTTGTCGGTCGTTGTGCGGGACGATGGTATAGGAGATGAACAGAGGAACGAGAGTTAGACAAGAGGGAGAGCCAGCCAGCCAGGCAGCTAGCCAGCCAGCAGGTGCGCGTAATATCTCTACGAGAGTAGCCGGAGTACAGCAGCGGGGGAGACGTGCGTAAGTCACTGTCAGCCGCGGCGAGCGTTGATCGAGTGGTCACGCGATATGGCAACGTTCTCCATATCTATTCGGCGCTTATGCATACATATATATATATACACTGCCGGCCAAAAGTTTGAGTACACCAGTCGAAATTTCTTGTCGCACTAAAAGTTAGATAGCGGACTCAAAAATAACGATAATCAAATTTCCCAAGCGGCGTTTCAAAGAGGACAAATTTACCTTCACTTTGCCTTTTTTAGAAAAATTAAAAAAAATTTTTTTTGGGCCCGGTACGCCTTTTTGAAAATGGCTATTTTTCAGCTTTTTTTTGCACGTCTAAAACTGCCGGTATAACTTCCGGCGAATTTTTTCGCTCGTTCTTTCCATGAAAAACTTGAAGAGTTTGTTTGGCTTAAGCTCGGTTTTGTTTTGGTTTGTTTGTTTGTTTGGGTTTTTTGTTTGGGTTAAGCTTGGTTTTGTTTTAGTTTGTTTGTTTGTTTGGGTTTAAGTTTGGGCTAAGCTTGCTTTTGTTTTGGTTTGTTTGTTTGGGTTTAAGTTTGGGTTAAGCTTGGTTTTGTTTTGGTTTGTTTGTTTGTTTGTTTGGGTTAAAGTTCATTTGTTTGCTTTTAAGTTTGCTTATTTGGGTTTAAGTTTAAGTTTAAACTTAAACTTTGTTTAAGTTTCAATCAGACCGCCTATATACATCTTTAAAAACATTTTCAATGCTAATAAATAAATAAATAATAACTTATAATATTTTATTAAAATAATGTTATAAATAAAACTTAAAATAAATAAAATAATGTTATAAGTAAAATAAAGTATTTAAATATTATAACAAAATGAAATAAAGTCTTTAAACAAAAAAACAATAAAATTAAGTCTTTCAATGTTATAAATAAAAATTATTAAACAAGAAATACTTTTGCAAATATAAATGATTCATGGTCATTATAGGATGCGAAAAAGTGCAGATGAATCGAGAAGAAATGAGAAGCGCCGAAAAAAATTGACGAAAAAAAAAAAAAACAAAACAAAGAATCATGCGCTCTGAGCTTATACGACGAACGAACAAGAACTGTCGTCGATATGCGTCACGCGCACCGTTAATCGCGATGATGCGCGCGAAGGGCGCGTTTTATGCGGTACGCCGCTGTCGCGCTCCTCTTTCCTCCCCGTTATATTTAACTATACACGGTGCCCGTGTAACGAAACACGCGCGCAATCCGGGCACGTTTCGCGATAACGTTTACAATGATGAACAGTCGTGTTCGCGCTTCCTATATATATATATATATATATGCTTGCGATTTCTATGCGGTGCAAGTGCGCTGCACTCGCGCTCCTGCGATCATGTTTAAAACAAGAAGTGAGACTATATATATATATAGATAGATATACACACACTACCGCTTAAAAGTTCCGATACACCAGTCGATATTTCTTGCCGCACTGAAAGCTGGAGAGCTCCGTTAAAAAAAAAGATAACCAAATTTAACGAACGGCATTTTGAAGAAAACAAGTTCAGCTTTGTTTTGCTTTTTTAAAATAATTTTTGTTTTTTTTTTTCGACCCGGTACACACTTTTGTACGTGACCGTATTTCGGCTATTTTTCGACCATCGAGAGTTGGGCGGATAACTTATAGAATTTTTTTTTAAATTAATTTTATCCATGATAAACTCGAAAGGGTTGGTAGAAGCTCCATTTTCGTTTTTTAGAAAGTTTCGTACGATTTTTTTTCGCAAAGTTATTTCTTTTTTGGCTGAAAAAGAGAAATTTTGGAAAATGCAACGTAACTCAAGAACTAGGGGGTTTAAGGGGAAATGTCAAAGATGTAAAAAGTTGCGCAAGCTTATACTGGATCGCCTGGAATTATTTTAGCATTTTCCTTTGAGATTTTTTTTTTACTATCTTCGCTCGAAACTCTGACGAGTAGGATTGCTTAACTCGGAACGTATGGCGTTTAGAGGGGAAAATATCAGGAAAAGAAACTTTTTTAATATTCAATTTTAAATACACTTGAATTTTTTCAGAATTTTTTTTACATTTTTTTCTCGATTTTTTTTCAACTGCAACTCTGAGAATTTTCCAAACAATTGATTTTCCGAGTTTTGGACGAAAAAAAATTGAAAAAAAAAATTCTGAAAAAATTCGAACGAATTTAAAATCGAAAATAAAAAAAGTTTCTCCTTCGGATATTTTGTCCTAAACGTCATACTTTTCGGGTTAAGCCGCATCCTACTCATCAGAGTTTCGAGCGAAAATAGTTTTAAAAAAAATGTCAGAAAAATTCTGAAAAAAATTCCAGTAAATCCAGTGTGATCTACTGGAACTTTTTACATCTCTGACATTTCCTCTCAAACCCTATAGTTCTTGAGTTACGTTGCATTTTCCAAAGCTTGTCTTTTTTAGCCAAAAAAGAAAAAACTTTACGAAAAAAAAATCGTACGAAACTTAAAAAAAACCGAAAATGGAGCTTCTGCTACCCCTTTCAAGTTTATGATGGATAAAAATGACAACAAAAAAATTCCATAAATTATGAGCCGAATTTTCGATGGTCAAAAAATAGCCAAAAAAAAACAGTCACGTACAAAAGTGCGTAACGAGGCGAAAGAAAATCATTAAAAATATATCAAAGAAGCAAAACAAAGCTGAATATGTTTCCTTCAAAACGCCGTTCGTTAAATTGGGTTTTTTTTTTTTTGACGGAGCTATCTGACTTTTAGTGCGGCAAGAAATATCGGCTGGTGTATCCAAACTTTTGAGCGGTAGTGTATATATATATATATATAGACACAAACCCAAACAAACCCAATTTATTTGTAGCAGATTTGCCGCGTGTGTACGATTGCAACGCGCGGGCGCATCCGCGGTAATTATTGCTCGGATAACCGAGAAAATAGCGCGACGTTATGATCGAAACGCGCCCCAAGATCGTAAATAAATAGCGAGTAGTAATAGCGGAGATGAATATTTATGATCACGGTACCTCCTGGCTCACGAGAGGAATATAAATATATATAAATATATATATATATATATATATATATATATATATATATTAATACATATATATATATATATATATATATATATATATATATATATATATATATATATATATATATGTCAAACGGCAGTTTCTGGGACTTTTTTAAGGGGCATATATTTACCGCGATTTTTGTACGTTCTATCACCCTTAACATTTTTCAGGAGGTTATTTCATTATATAAGCCCATTAAAAGTATATATACGACAAAAAGTATGTAATGGCAGTTTTCAGGACTATCGGTATATTGGCAGTTTTCGGGACATTATGAGACGAATCGGTCGTTTTCAGGTCTTCGCGTATATAGGCAGCTTCCAGGACCTTTTAGAGAGATAGGCATTTTTCAGGACTTTTCGAATACATATTGGCAGCTTTCGGGGCAGTAGTACCAAGAGATAGGCATTTTTCAGGTCTCTCCAAATGTATTGGCAGTTTCCAGGACAGTATATATGGCGTAGTTTATATGTCTCCAAATATATATTGGCAGTTTTCGGGGCAGTAGTACCAAGAGATAGGCATTTTCCAGGTCTCTGCAAGTGTATTGGCAGTTTCCAGGACAGTATATATGGCGTAGTTTATATGTCTCCAAATATATATTGGCAGTTTTCGGGACAGTAGTACCAAGAGATAGGCATTTTCCAGGTCTCTGCAAGTGTATTGGCAGTTTCCAGGACAGTATATATGGCGTAGTTTATATGTCTCCAAATATATATTGGCAGTTTTCGGGACAGTAGTACCAAGAGATAGGCATTTTCCAGGTCTCTGCAAGTATATTGGCAGTTTCCAGGACAGTATATATGGCGTAGTTTATATGTCTCCAAATATATATTGGCAGTTTTCGGGACAGTATAAATAGAATGTTACTTTTCACGGCCTTGCAGGTATTCACAAGTTCGGAGACAATGCAAAGTGTTTGGTGTTTTTGAAACCTCACATTAACCAACAATTCTCCAAGCACAGAGGGCAGTTTTATTCATCATATAAAGTGAGCATATCATCGGGAATGATAGTAACGGAATGAACTCTGCACCACTTTGTTTGATTCTCTCATTTTTTTTTATTCATAGCTAAATAAGGTTACGTAAATATAGTTTTTTCACTGAAACTCATTAGATCAGTTTTATCAATGATATAATATTTATGATCCCTTAATAATTCTAGTCGAATCGAGGAAGAGAACACAATCTTATGATATACATATTAAATAATAATTTCCTTCGTTTCTTTGAATTATTATTATACGTGGTTCAGTAACGTTCCATATTTCAAGGGGCATAAATTTACCGCGATTTCCGTATTTTTTATCGCCCTTAATATTTTTCACGATTTTTTAGGGGTGTGCGGGTAGCAGAATTAGTCGGGTCGGGTCGGGTCGGGTAATTCAACTATGATTGGGGTCGAGTACCCGAATTTTTCGAGTACCCGAATTTTATCGAGTACCCGACGATACTCGAGTATATTCGGGTAAATAGACTCCAGCTTTATGTTCTCTATCCTTCGCCGATAGGTTGGAGATCATAAGAAATAAAAATAATCAATTTAATAATTTTAATATTCATATTCATATTAATTCAATATTTTAATATTAAATATAAGTATTAAGTATACAAAAAAGTTTTTTGTATTCTTGTAATGAAAAGTTTTTCCGATAGTTTATCTTCATTTAAAGATTAAAGATTATAAACAATCAATCGATTATCACTCGATTCTGAAGATTTCGTGATTGACATTATTAAATTATTAAGTGAAACAAAAAACAATAAATAACGAGACGTTTACGAGTGCTCGCTTGCTCAGCAACATAACGATTGTCACAACAAATCGAAAAAGCCGAATAGTTCGTGCATGAGACAGACAAAACTATAAGAGCGGTGCGGCAATGCATGAAGTCAAGTCGCGAGAAAGAACTCTCTCTCTCTTCTCTCTCTCTTGGTGGTGAGCGAGAGAGAGAGAGAGAGAGAGAGAGAGAGAGAGAGAGAGAGAGAGAGAGAGAGAGAAGTAGCTGTGCCGTTTGCTCCCAAGCTCCAAGGGTTTACATTGTATACAAGCGAAACACGAAACATAAACAAGACAAAGAATAGAAAAGTGAGACGAAAAAAGATTTTTACAGTATTATCATTTTTTCGTTTTATCGCCTTTTGCGAGTTTTCGTTTTCTCCTATTATTCGATCGAAACGACTAGATAAATAATAAATATAAATAATAAATACGGATCTCCGAGTCGTTTACGAATACTTCAAGTTTACGAATACCCGAAGTTTAAGAGTACTCGAAGTTCACGAGTACTCGACGTTTACGAGTACCCGAAATTAGAGAGTACCCGATGACCAAATTCGGGTACCCGATAGTGGCGAGTAATGCAAAAACGTAACCGGTCGGGTACCCGACCCGACCCGAACATCGGGTACCCGAGTGAATCGAGTACCCGCACACCCCTACGATTTTTCATTATATAAACCCATCAAAGATATAAAACCCATCAAAGGTATATACAACAAAAAGTATGTACTGGTAGGTTTCAGGACTACCGATTAATTGGCAGTTTCCGGGACATTATGGGACGAATGGGTCTTTTTCAGGTCTTCGCATATATAAGCGGCTTCCAGCACATTTTAGAGGGATCGGTATTTTTCAGGACTTTTCGAATACGTATTGGCAGTTTT
>OZ010721.1:23385431-23423757 GCA_963932345.1 Ophion ventricosus | reverse complement strand
TTATATATATATATATATATATATATATATACACACACACATAAGGGAAGTCCTGTATTTACATATTTTGACCGCTGGAGAACGTGAATCTCGCGCGGTCTGCGCTGAACAAAACAAAAAAAATTGCATTATTTTTTCGATTCTGTTTGGTGGCCGATGTTGTCACGGGGCCGGAGGGAAATGGACCGGTTGGGTAAACATATTTTCTATTTGTATTCTATTTGTACGAAAGTCCTCTCTCGCTCGGAGAGAGGAGTGTAGAACGCTTTTCGCGTTCCCCCGTTCGCCCTTCTTCACCACCCCCCCCCCCTCCCCAATCGCGACAGCGCCGCGCGTCATCCTCGTAGCCGATACGACAAGCTTGCGCGTAGCCCGGGTCGTCGTGTAACCACACCCTCTCCATATCCACGCGGTGCTTGACGGGCTGTACGTATATCGCTCGGCGTGCCAGCAGTCGTGGACGTGCTATATATATACGGCGGATATATCGAGGAAAGGAGGGAGAGAGAGAGAGAGATAGAGAGAGAGAGAGAGAGAGAGAAAAGCGAATTGTATCGCGCTGCGTTGACGCCACGAGGGACCGAAACGCGACCCCTCCACCTCCGTTCACCTTGAAAGCTCCATTCGATAACGGCCCACGTACGCATTATCATTCCCGTGGTGAATCGTTGAAGCGCGATGAGCAAGCGTGACGTCCCCTAAGACGCAATATAAAATATGAAAAATGTGTACAGACTTCAATACGTGAAATCGGTTCGCGATATTTTCCTTAGTCCCGTATCGATCGGGTGTCCCAAAACTCACGTAAAATGCTGCACAGCATTCGGCCTTGTGCTTCGTTAGATAGAGCGTGATATTTTGCGGCGAAAAGTCCTTATCCATTTTTTTTCTACGATCTACCGTTGTTGAGATATTAGTTAACGAGCGATAGCCAATCCGATTCGTCGCGGCCGGCGCTCCCCCGCCACTATGCTCGCACCCGCCCAATCGGACCGGCAGAGGCGGGGCGCGCTCCCCCACTCAACGCGCAAACTGGACATCACTGATCATTCGATATCTCGGCAAGCGCGTAGCGGAGAGAAAAACGACAGAGGACTTTTCTCTTCAGAATTTCACGATCTATCGGATTAGCAAAGTTTGAACCGCGATTTCACGGTACACCCCGTGTATCAGCACAGGTTTCAAGAGTTCGCGCCATTATATACAAGGCTTCGAGTGCGTTATGTACGCGCATCACAGACTGAGATCTCCTGTTTGCGAGAGTGCTCACTCCCATTCTCCCCTCTGGCATGCAACATCTTTGCGTCATACTCGAGAGTCATCTTCCCCGGGCAACCCTGGCACATTTGCGCCATACGTAAACCAGATATTCAGAGATATATATATATATATATATCTACACAAATATACGTATTCGGTGAGGATCGGTAGTCGACGGGCCAGGGAGAAACATGTTTGTCAATCTTCCGCCTCGCTCGGATGATTACATCCCTCTCACACCAGAATTTATAGCTTCTCTACAGCCGGTGACACGCGGAGTATGTATGATAAATCCATTTGTCTCGCAAGACCCCCGCGCCACACCGCATTCGTATTCGACCGCACGCCATGAATATCAAGAGTCGCGAGAGAGTCCACGAGGAAAAACGGATTAACGGATCATCTTGCGTATAGTCCTTTCATTGAAATCAAATTTCCGCAAACAGCCACGGCGACGTTATTGCGCACCGCGTTATTCGCCCTGCGCGAACGTAGACGACACGACGCCACCGCAAACCCCAAACCCTTTGTTTGTGCAGTCGCGTGGCCCTCGTCTGCGCGAATATACGCGCTCACACTAAACCCCACCAAAAATGACAAGGGGGATCTCGTTGATCGTAGGAGCCTGGAGAAACTCGAAATATACACCAGCGTACCACTTACACGGGTTAACGGGTTGATACGAACGGAATGATGTAATAGGCGGCGAACGTTTCAATATCAACAGACGGGTGCATTAATTATCATCCGTCTGTATCGCAGACCCAGCCCCCCCCCAGCCCCCCCCTGACCCGCGAGTTTCCGAGAATCCGTGAAACGTGAAAATCCAACCGAGTTAAGCTTCCCCTCGATTTTTACGCTTCCCTTCTACAGTCGCATTCAAAAGTCGAAGCATTTTCAAGATTCTCAATTTTTTTCATTATTTTTCAAAATCTCCGCGAAAAATGGTCGTAAAATAGCTACGAAAGAAAAGTATTTCGCAGCCTGAGGCTTGTAGTTTTTTTTTTTACTCACGTACCGAACACTTTTGACTCGCCCTGTATAATTGTTTTCCCATTATATGTAGACGGAAGAATATATCGGTCACCTTTGCGCTACTGTACCGACCAAACAAACGGTTTTTAACGAAATTCCACCGAAACGACTTTTGTAGCCCAGATAATTATCTTTAATTTTTGTTCAATGAAAATTTCTGTACGACTATTTTTCAGCGAGTTATTTACGGACAAAGCAAAAAATGCTCTTTCAACTTCGAACCTCTGCAAATCTTGAACGAACGTTCGTACAGAAATTTCAAGGGAATGTATGAAAAGCGGAAAGTCGCGCCTTTCATATGCTTAATTTATATTATCTATAAATCCATTGTTAGTTACCTTTAGTTAACCTACAAAATATATATATATATAAACAATGAAATAAAAAATTCCAGACGGAAGAATATATCTGTCACCTTTGCGCTACTGTACCGACCAGACAAACGGTTTTTAACGAAATTCCACCGAAACGACTTTTGTAGCCCAGACAATTATCTTTAATTTTTGTTAAATGAAAATTTCTCTACGACTATTTTTGAGCGAGTTATTTACGGGCAAAGCAAAAAATGCTCTTTCAACTTCGAACCTCTGCAAGTCGTGAACGAACGTTCGTACAGAAGTTTCAAGGGAATATTTGAAAAGCTGAAAATCGCGCCTTTCATATGCTTGATTTGTATTATCTATAAATCCATTGTTAGTTACCTTTAGTTCACCTACAAGATATAAATATATGAACAATGAAATAAAAAATTCCAGGAAGAATAACAAAAAGGCATCTCAAAACAAAACCAGCCCTTTTGTTCGAGATTCTCGGAATATCGAAAAACATCGAAATTTCAAAATCCATTACAACTTTCTCCCTCGACCGATCGAGGCTGAATCCTCGTGGAGCCTCGTTGTTCGTGGGGATTTTTTATTATTTTTTTGCCCAACTCACCATTGTTCGTTCTCTACATACGAATATAATTGGTGAAGTTAACGAGAAAGCGCTTCATCGTTTATTCGAGCTAATGATTTTTCCTTTTTTTTCGTTCATAAAGGAGCGTTGCAGATCGAAGCATCGGACGTTGAGGATCAGGGCCAGTACGAGTGCGTTGCGAACAACACGGTCGGCACTGAGTACTCGAAGTCAACTCAGCTTTACGTCAAAGGTAAGAGATTTTTGAATATCCATTTTTCTAAAACAAGGCTGCAGCAATCGGTATAATTCGAATTTCATTGCCAAAATTTAACAGTATTTTTATGAAAGTTCATATTTTTGGAGAACGCAAAAAAAAAACGATTTTCAAAAAATATTACACTGGAATGGTCCCTTAAGGCGGGCAACCACTTTAGGAGACCGAAAATTAGAGAATTTTTTTGATTTTTTTTATTGTGAAAAAAGAACGAAAATCTCCGCAACTCTGACAATAATTTATTCATATTTTCATATATCTCTGGTCATTTTTTCAACTTATTTCATGCATTAATTAATGTGTAATCCGCTGTGTCCCTTGGCGTGTCCTCATAGTCGTTGTCGATTTGCGGGAATTATGCACCTCGCAATTCGCATCTGAAATAGTCCACCAAATTTTTATACATTCTTGAGATGTTTTTTAAGAACATGAACCTAAATTTTGAAAAAAAAATTCGAGAATTGAATGTTGAAACGTGTTTGAAAAAAAATGATCGATTTTTAGCATTTTTTTTTTCCCGGCGTTTTTCAATAATAAATATGTTTTAAACAATCTAATCTTTCCAACTTTAGGTTCATGTTTTAATAAATTATATTATGTAAACGTGTTTCAAATTCGAAGATGATCCATCAATTAATTTTTGACTTATGATTCCCGCAAATTGAAAAAAAAATGTTTCGAGAAAAACACGTTTAAAGTTTCACAAATGAAAAACTCAGAGTCAAATGTGTTTAATGAAATGATAAAGTGTCTTACCGATTAATCAGCGATTCCAGCACCATAAAGCAGTCCTTTCTCTTCCTCGTGCGACTCATTTGAAGCTTGCATTTCCTCTTTACGAGCTTTTCGAGCTTCTTTTGTCTCTAATAAACTTTTTCTATTTTGCCGAGCCACGCGCATCTGATCCATTTGCTCGGCATATCCGTAGCTCTGCCTGCCAACTACGATTTGCAGTTCATTCATAACCATGAGTAGGGCTGAATTTCCTTTATTGAATAAAATAGCAGCAAGAAATGCCGCTACCTCGATTATTTTCTACCCAGAATGGAGATGTTTTGGAGCTAATCGCCAAACGGTCGAGTTTGGGTTTGTTTCAATTTTTTTTTTTTTCTTTTCGTTTTCGCAGTTCGACGAGTACCGCCAACATTTTCGATTCCACCGCCGGCAGTGAGCCAAGTTACCCTGGGCGATTCGTTGAATCTTACTTGCGTCGCGGCGGGCTCGCCTATGCCTTACGTGAAGTGGCGCAAAGAGCCCGCGACCGATATAACACCCGACGACAATGTGCCGGTCGGCCGTAACGTTCTCGTACTCACGGACATACAAGAGTCGGCGAATTACACGTGCATAGCGGCGAGCGATTTGCGAGTCATCGAGACAGTCGCGATGGTCAAGGTCCAATGTGAGTTTACTACGAAGAAATTAAAAAATATTCTTTCCCTTTTTTTTCCCCGATTTTCATTCGTTTTGTATGTACTTTTTTTCCCTGAGCGAAAAAAAAAGTTTCCTTTTTTTGTCGTGAAACAAAAAAATTACTTTCCGTGTGCAATTCGTAAAGATTTTTCAAATTTTCGTTGTATATATGTATATTTTGGTTTCGTAGAGAAAATTCTTTTTGTTTTTTCGTTACAAAAGACAAAAGGACATTTTCGGTAACGAATAAAAAATAAAAAGAATTAATAGAAAAAAAAACAACAAAAATGTCTTCAGTTTTTTTTTTCCAAAACAAGAATGAAGGCATTTTTGTTGTTTATATATACAAATATATATATATATACAAATATATATATATATACAAATTGAAATTAAGGAGAAAAACAACAAAAATGCCTTCATTCTTTTTTTTTTCTATTAAATCTTTTAATTTTTCGCTATGTAACGATATATATTTTTTTATAAATAAAATTATATGTTATATTATAAATTTAAATTTATAATATAATTTAAATTTTAATTATAATATAAAAAATATATTTATAAATTATATGAAATAATAAAATTATATGAATTTTTCTTTATACAATTATATATATATATATGTATATATATATACTATAAAATTAAGAAAAAAATCACAAAATGCCTTCATTCTTGTTTTTTTTTTTCAAAACAAGAATGAAGACATTTTTGTTAATAAAATAAATTTTATATAATAAAATAAAGAAAAAAACAACAAAAATGCCTTCATTCTTTTTTTTTCTATTAAATCTTTTTATTTTTCGCTATATAACGATATATATCTTTTATAAATAAAATGATATGAGTTATATTATAAATTTATATTTATAATATAATTTAAATTATGATTATAATATAAAAAGTATATTTATAAATTATATAAAATATATAAATTATATAAATAGTAAAATTAAATGAATTTTTCTTTATATAATTATATATATATTATATTATAAAAAAATCCTAAAATTGCCTTCCATTTTTCATACATTACAAAGAAAAAAAATTCAGTTCTGGTTTTTCACTCTAAAAATATTTAATTTATTTATATCGATGGATAAATAAAAACTACACACACACACACACACACACACATATATATATATATATATATATATATACTTATCAGATAGAGATAATCCAGTTTTCTGTTTAAAGAATTTTTAATCTTCTACTAAAGAAAAAGAAGCATCCGATTTTGTGTTTTTCTTCTCGGCACTTTATGTTTTTTTTTTTATTTCAAATTTATATCAAACATAAATAGAAATATAATTCAGTTAAAAAAAAAGAATTTTCCATTATCTACTGATAAAGAAAAAAAAGATTTCGAATTTTTGCGTTTCATTTCCTGCTCCTTTTTTTTTCTTCAAATCACACACATGAACATTTATATGTATGTATATTTGAATAATTTCAGCCCTTCCCCTCGCACCTGAAAATATACAAGTCTCCGAAATAACGGCAACAGCGTTCAAGCTCACGTGGTCGTATAAGGGCTCCGACGAGGTACAATATTACGTGATACAGTACAAACCCAAACAAGCGAATCAGGCACTCACCGAAATATCGGGCATAACGACCAAGTACTACTACGTAAGAACCTTAAGTCCTTATACCGAGTACGAGATGTACGTGACCGCGGTGAACGCTATTGGACGTGGACCTCCGAGTCTCCCTGTCATCGTAACTACGGGCGAAACCAGTCAGTATTAACACGTCTCTATCACTCTTTATGTTTTCATGATTTTTCACATTTTTTTCTTCATCTTTCGACCGCCGTCTTTTGATTTTCTCCTTTTTATTGCAATTTATACTTATATGGCAATTTATTAAACCCAAACTAAAACATGTTCCTTCGTGAAAGGAAAATTTCGTAAATCGTAAAAAAAAAACGAAAAAAGGAAAAAAACATGAAAGATTTTTTCTTTCGAATAAACGTTTCATGTTGACACAACGAAATATCCCGAGGGGAATGGATTTTGGGAAAAAAACACGTTTCAAACAAAAGTTTCATTGTTTTGAGGAAAAAAAAATTATGATGATGATTTTTTTTTTCGTTCGGTGGCTATTTTCATGGTTATTTTAAGGTAAACTTTAGTTTTTTTAAAATGGGAACCAATATTTTTTATTTCGAAATAATTTATCCGGTAACAACATACGTAACTTTTGTCTGAAACTTTATTTACGTTTCACTTCAATCTTTCATTCTTTCTTCATCTCATTTACATTTTATACTTAACAATTTTATTCGCATTTTAGAATTTCGAAATTACATAAGCATAAACATAATAATAATTATACATAAGATACATATTGTGCGTCATTCGTAAAACCGTAACGCGACCGTGGCAAAATCATCGAAAAGAAGAAAAAAAAAACGTCCGACGCGATCGTTCGATTACCCACACAATGAAGCGCGAAATTGGCGAATTTTTTGACCGTTCGAAAGAATTTTTTCGCGAGCCTCGCAACCCTCGCAGGGTGCCCATTGTTTTTGCAGCATTTTTTTGAGGAAAATTTTCTACTTGTTTTTTTTCATGCTGTCCGTCTTGGACACGTTTGTCACATGTAAGTGGAAATGAAAAAAAAAAATTAACGAAAAAAAAATACGTGAAAAGAAAATGAAAAAAACGAAGAACGTTTTTTTACACGGATAATGTCGTCCCTTGTCACTTGTCCTCTCTCTCTCTCTCTTTCTCTCTCTCTCTCTCTCTCTCTCTCTCTCTCTCTCTCTCTCTCTCTCTCTCTCTCTCTCTCTCTCTCTCTCTCTCTCTCTCTCTCTCTCTCTCTCTCTCTCTCTCTTTCTCTCTCTCACTCTGTCTCTCTCTCTCTCTCTCTCTCTCTCTCTCTCTCTCTCTCTCTCTCTCTCTCTGTCTCTCTCTCTCTCGCTCTCTCTCTCTCTCTGTCCTTCACTCACTCTCTCTGTCCTTCACTCACTCTCCGCACACCTCGTTTCCTTCTTCTTCCAAATCTACTTCCGGTTCGTCCACGTGTGATCCACTCGACAAATTGTATTTTTGGATTCTTTCCTGATCCACGATTGCCATTTTTCGTGGCACCTTTAACCCCAACGCACCGCTCCCGCCACGCTCCACCGAGTTGTATGCATACGTATATATGTGACACGTGCGTGTATGCATCTCTCTCGTGTGAGAGCGCACGAGCATATCGCGGTGTCTCGTCTTGTATCACCCGAACGCACCGTTTTTTTTTTTTGTTTTTTTTCTGCAATCGTTGCACAAACACTCACGGATGTCATTCGTTCTCCGTTCACATACTAATTTATATATATACCAGGTGTACAAGTATGGAATGCGGATTTTTTTTTCTAAAAAAAAAAAACTACACGTTAACTTCGGAAGAATGATAAAAAGTGTCTTATTCAAAGTATGCTCCATCGCTTGTTATACATTTTTTCCCATCTTTCGGGCAATTTGTGAATACCACGCCAGTAAAAATCTTCCCCTTTTGCTGCGAACCATTTATATCGAGCCATTTTTTCACATCTTCGTACGAACCAAAGCGCTGCTCAGCAAGTGCGTGACCCATCGATGCAAACAAGTGGTAATCGGAAGGAGCCAAGTCTGGTGAGTAAGCCTTGCATGGGGTAGAACTTCCCAGCTGAGTGCTTCCAACGTGTCGCGAAGCGGTTTTGCCGTATGCGATGGAGCATTGTCATGAAGAAAAATGACTTTGCGTTGCCTCGTTCGGTATTCTGGCCTTTTTTCAAGCAGCGAACGGTTCAAATCGGTCAATTGTTGTTGGTAACGTTTAGTATTAACCGTTTTCCCAGGTTTTAACAGCTCATAATAGACCACGCCCCTCTGGTCCCACCAACACACAGAGCATCGTCTTTCTGCCAAAGCGATTCGGTCTTGCGGTCGATGTGGATGGTGCGCCTGGGTCTACCCATGATTTTTTGCACTTTGGATTCTCAAAATAAATCCACTTGTCATCCCCTGTAACTATACGATGCAAAAACGACTTCCTTTTGTACCGAGCGAGCAAAATGTCACATGTGTTTTTGCGCTTTTCCATTTGCCTGTCGTTCAACTCATGTGGTACCCATCTACCGGTCTTCTGAATCTTTTCCATCTCTCGTAGCCGATTGGGAACAGCTTGTTGACTAACGCCCAATTGCTCGGCGAGTTATTTTTGTGTTTGCGAATCATCTTCGTCCAACGATGCTTGCAATTCCACATCTTCGTATTTTTTTGGCGGTTTTCCATGTTCCTTGTCTGCAACATCGAAGTCAACACTTTTGAAACGCCGAAAGCATCGTTCACACGTATCCTGCGATGGAGCATGTTCACCATAAGCTTCTCGAAGTAATCGGTATGATTCAGCAGCAGTTTTCTTCAAATGAAAACAAAAAATTAATGCTGTCCGCGAATGCTCTTTTTTCGGTATAAATTTCGACATATTGATCACAACAACACAACACTATGCACACACTTTTCCAATTTATCACTCGTGCGCGTCTGGCACTTGTTGATGACACAACAAAATGGCGCAGTGTCAAATCTTTATAGCACAAACTGCATTGGTGCACCAATCTGTTGTCTGAAATCCGCATTTCATACTTGTACACCTGGTATATGTGTATGTGCATTTCCATGGAGAAAAAGTTTGAGCAAAGCACCAGTAGTTTATACGTGTATGAATATTAAATATATTTTCGTGGTTATTTTTTCTTTCACTCTTTCTCTCTCGAAATCCACAAGACTCGATAATAATATAAAAAAATGTTTCCCCCATAGCGGAATCAACGAACGGAGGTTCCAGTAAGTCCAAATACATTTATACTCACGAAAGATTTGACGCATCAAAGTAGGTAGTTTACCGTAGTGTCGTTGAGCACAATTAACCTCATTTTTAGTGTCGAATTTTACGTTTTTTTTTTTTTTTTTGATACGCACTCTTACCCAAGTGCTCTACGCATTGCTTGACGGACAATAACGTCGACGAATTGTTTGGCTCGATTTCCCATTGGTTTTTTTTTTCCACAACGTTCGGTTTACAACGATACGCTTGTGTAAATTGCAGGCTGAGCTCCCCGTAGTGATTTTAAGTAGTCGTGTTGGCGAACTTTATACTGGACTGTTTTTTATTTTTATTTTTAGTGATTTTTTTTTCATTTTTTCAACGTATAGACAAGTGTATGGTTGTGTGTTCTGTCGTAGATATTCGTCGATTCATATATATATATATATATTTTGGGTGAAGTAAAAAGTTCTGAGCGTTTTCCGCTAGATGTCTTTAGTGAGCCATATCTCACGATGTATACATCGCATCGGGTCATACTATACGGCGATTTAAAGGTGACATTACGCTTCAAAAAAAGTTCTTTGACAGTTTTGGGTTTGGTGAAGCCAGTTGTGTTTTACAGCGTTTCAAAATGGAGGTAAAAAAAGAGAAAATTCGATACATTCTTCAGTACCACTACGACCAAGGTGAAAAGGCGGAGCAGGCGGCCAAAAAAATTTGTGCTGTTTATGGACCCAATACAGTATCGATTGCAACAGCAGAGCGATGGTTCCAACGATTCCATTCTGGTAATATGGACGTCGAAGATGAGGCACCCTCTGGTAGGCCAATCGTCGAAAATGTCGATAAAATCATGGAAATCGTCGAGTCGGACCGGCATGTGAGCACTTATTCCATTGCCCAGGAACTGAAGATTAGCCAGAAAACTGTTTGGAACCATTTGCATAGGGCGCTGGTCTGAAGAAGAAGCTCGATGTATGGGTGCCACACGAATTGACGCAAAAGAACCTTTTGGACCGAATTGATGCCTGCGATTCTTTGCTGAAACGTAACGAAATCGAGCCATTTTTGAAGCGGATGGTGACTGGCGATGAAAAATGGGTCACATACGAGAACAACAGGCGAAAAAGATCGTGGTCCAATCGCGGTGAGCCGGCCCAAACGATCGCCAAGCCCGGATTAACCGCCAAGAAGGTTTTGCTGTGTGTTTGGTGGGATTGGAAGGGAATCATCCACTATGAGCTGCTCCCATCGGGCCAAACACTCAATTCGGACCTCTACTGTCAACAACTGACCAGATTGAAGCAGGCGATCGACCAGAAGCGGCCAGAATTGGCCAATAGGAAGGGTGTTGTGTTCCATCAAGACAACGCCAGGCCGCACACATCTTTAACGACGCGCCAGAAGTTCCGAGAGCTTGGATGGGAGGTTCTATCGCACCCGCCGTATAGTCCAGACCTGGCACCAAGCGATTATCACCTTTTCAAGCATTTGCAAAATTTTCTTGATGGTACAAAACTGGCCTCAAGAGTGGCTTGTGAAAATGAGCTGGTCTAGTTTTTTACCAATAGGGACGAGGGCCTTCTTCAATCGCGGAATAATGAAATTGCCTTCAAAATGGACAAAAGTTATCGAACAAAACGGCGCATATTTGATCTAAATCGGATAATCCTATGTTAATTTCATCGTCGAAATAAAGCGAAAAAACGCTCAGAACTTTTTACTTCACCCAATACAAATATATGTTCGTACACTGAAGAAAATATATTTTTAAGTGCTTTTTATTGAATTTATTTTACCTCTATATAGAGCATTATAAAAACCGTTTTACTCAATGTATATAGAGAAAAAAAACAAAATAGTTGAATCATTTTGTTTTTTTCTGTATAAAATCTTGTTATATGAATAAATTCAAAACTATGTATAAAAAATGTTCCATATGAAAACAGAAAACAGAAACAAAGCATTTGAATATGTAGAAAATATGTATTGGAAGAAATTTTTTTTTAATCCAAATTTTGAATCGATCTACCGTTATGGCCTATTTTTCACCGAAACGTGCGTGAAATTTTTTTTTTTCATATATATAGTTCTCAGAAACGTAAAAAAATACGATTATATTACAAATATATATATGTGTATGAATATATATATATATTTTTTTATATCCACATATATTTATTGACCCGGTCAATCTCTTTGACGACTGAGCTAACGAGCCTCTCGTGGAAAAAATAAAGGAAAACATCGATAATCTCATTGAGACTGCAGCGTGTGACAAAAAACGCGACGAGGTGACGTAAAAGAAAAAAAGAAAAAAACAAAATATCTGGATGCTTTCGCAGCATCGAATATTTGATAATTACAAAAAAAAAATTGTATAAAATAAAAAAACTGCCGGCCGATAAATTTATACACAAAAAATGAAAAAAAAAAACTAATTCCTTCCGCAAAAAATGCCAAAGAATTAAAAAAAAAAAAACAAAAAAATGCCTTCACTTTCCGAGAACTCATCAAATTTTTTCGCGAATTTTCCTCCGATGGGTAAAAAAAGAAGGAAGCTGAAAAGAGGAAGGTAATAAAAACAAGAGAAAAATCGAGCCGACTCTCCGCACTTTTTTATGAATGGATTAAAAGTCACAAATCTCGTGCGCGCAAAAAAGTACACAAAAAAGTTTTCATATTGCACGCAAGATTTTTTTTTGTCAGGTCGTTGAACGGGCTCTTCCGCAAACACGGCCTCCAAATAGAGCTCGAAAAAATAAATGAAAAGAGAGGGAAAAAAAAATCGGCAAGGAAAGGAGTAAAAAAAACCATTTCGAAGAAAAAAAGAGAAAATCGAAAAATTCAAAAGGAATAGAAATAAAAGTCGACATGAAAAAAAAAGAAGAGACGAAGAATACACGCTGCAGAAGGAAAAATAAAATGTCGCGAGAATTCGAAAAATACAATTTGGTATTTGGAAAAAGAAGGAGACAATTCGAAAATCTCGATGAATTAATTCAGTATCGATTATTTTATGAAATTATTTCATTCACAGTTAAATCCTTTTTTATTTCTTCAATGTCTCGTAATATTTTCAATTTGAGAGTATTTTTCAATTTCGTGATTCTAGTTAATTTTTTTCTCCAAATTTCATCAATTTAATCGTTAACGGATTTTTTTTTTCTTCGCGATCTTCAATTTTAGAAATTCCTTATTTCTACTTTGTATTCTCCATTTTTTTAGTTTCAGTAATTTTATTCGATTATTTATTTATGTTATTTATTTTAGAATTTTTTTCGCGATTTTCTCGATTTCCCACGCGAAATAAATTTTCATCGTCGCTGATATCTACGAGGGCTACATATATGGAAATTAATTTTTCCATCGTCTCTGAATATCTTCAATTTGAATATTTTTCTAATTTCTATTTTGTATTCTCCATTTTTTCTTAGTTTTAGTAATTTTATTCGATTATTTATTCACGTTATTTATTTTAGAATTTTTTTTCGCGATTTTCTCGATTTCCCACGCGAAATAAATTTTCATCGAATTTATATTCTCATCGTCGCTGATATTTACGCAGGCTACATTTATTACATAAATTCCTACGGTAGCACGCGCTTCAAAGTATGCACTTATGATAATTTATAAGAGCGCAGATTTGCGCGCCCGCGTTGGACGGCGACGATTGACGCCCGGCGGCGTCATTACGATATGCATTAGCATTGTTATCGAGGCCCCGCGTAAATTTCGTCGTCGACGTCGTGTTGCGAGCATGAATAAATGTTGTTGTAATTTTAGCCGCTGCGTACTCGGAAAAAGCACGCAGCGCCGCACACACCCCCGCGTACATTAGCAACGAAGGAAGAAAAAAAACGTTTCGTATAAACAAATAAAAATTAAATTACCTTCATTTCCAATAAAAATAATAAAAAATTGAATTAAAAAGAAAAAAATCTCGACAAACCAGTCGTGGCATTCGTTCGAACGATTGATCGTCAGAAATCTTCGATTATTCGCAACGATGAGTAAAGGACATAGAAGTAAAAAAAAAATAACGCGATACGATGAAACGTTTTTTTTTTCTTCCTCGTTCATTTTTTTTCTTCTCGTTTAACGTAGAAATACGTACACCAAAAATTGTTCACGAGAAGTAAGATCGAAAAAAAAATGGAAAGAGAGACTAAAGATTGGACTTGTGCCTGTTTGCATTGCAGAACCCGGTTCGGCACCGCGCAACGTTCAGGTACGACCTCTGAGCGCGAACACGATGGTCATACAGTGGGGCGAACCGGAAACGCCGAATGGTCAAGTCACGGTAAGGATCGATCGTCACTTCGAAATAAAAAAATTAAAAAAAAATCCGACACTTCCGAAAAGCGGAAAACGCATTTCGATCTTAAATTCGACGTCCATTACACTGAGAGAAAAGTGTATAGTATTTACAAAAAACGCGTATGGTAAAGGAAAGTATAGTCGAATTCCCTATAATTTATTGTCACCGCGATCATAATATGGTAAATCATCGTCCGAAAATATTTCAGGCTGTCCAGTACGCGCACGGTCACTGAGTTCGAAATCATTGTTTCTAAAACGTTTAAACCAATAATTGCATGTTTCGTATGACACAATACTCTTCCCGAGCACAGAACAAATTCACTCCCACGCTTTGGTGGCACTTTTTCCTTGTTGGAATTCGTAAATGATGCAGTGGCGAATGTCCAGCTTATCGGTTGCCATTGTTCTTGCTACTTTATTTTAAGATTACGATGCTCGCCCAATAAATTCATACAGCGTCTTGAACAGGGCTATGTCGATACTTTGAAATCCTAAAAGAACGTTGAAATATATCAACTTGAAAGAGGATTTTCCCAGTCTGCTAGAAAAATCTGTAAAAATTAATTCACACACACACACCTAATATTATACGAAAAACAGGGCTACAAGGTTTACTACACGACCGATCCGAATCAAGCGATGGCATCGTGGCAGTCGCAAATGGTCGACAACAACAAGCTTACGACGGTGATGGATCTGACGCCCCATACGATATACACGATTCGAGTCCAGGCGTTAACCAGCGTTGGTCCGGGACCGCTGAGCCCGCCGGTGCAAGTCAAAACGCAGCAGGGCGTACCGAGCCAGCCGGAAAATCTTTCGGCCGTCGATATCGGGGAGACCGAGGTCACGCTCCAATGGAGCAAGCCTGCTCATAGCGCTGAAAATATTCTCAGCTACGAGCTCTACTGGAACGACACTTATGCCAAGGTACGACTCTTTCATCCAGTCACCATCCCCCCCCCCCCCCCGTACCGCCTCGCTTTTACCTCCCACACGAGCGCACTCCTTCCTTTTTTTTTTCTCTCTCTCTTTACTCGTTACTCTCCTTTGACTTCTAACCCCAAACTATTCGAGCATTCACCACCGTACATTAATCGTAGTTTGTAATTTTTGTGTTTCTTTTTTTTCTCTCTCTTTTTTTTGCTGTACGATTGTTGGCTCGTTGGCGCGTTGATCCGTATTCGCTTTAATGAAGTATTCCGAGCGTGAATTATTTTCACTGACGGGTCTGCGTGAGCCTGGGGTCCGGAAAACAGGTCGATTTTCAGTGTTTTTTTTGTTTTCTGCTGAAAGGAACCCGATGACAAGATCGCGATTTAATTTACACACAATTGATACGTAGTCTTGGCAAACTTGAGTTTTTTTTTTTTTTTCGTTGAGAAATATTCATAAACAATGAGATTATTATCGTCTTGTAATCCAAACAAATAACGTACCTACTTTACGTACGTAAAACGTACGATCCATCAAAGTTTTACAAAACTGAATGAACGGATGACTGGATGCATGCATGCAAGAATTAATGGATGGATGAATAGATGGACGGACGGATGAATTAATAGATAAACGTATGAATGAATGAATGAACGAATAAAGAAATTAATTAATAAATAGATAAATATTGGGTGAAGTAAAAAGTTCTGAGCGTTTTCCGCTAGATGTCTTTAGTGAGCCATATCTCACGATGTATACATCGCATCGGGCCATACTATACGGCGATTTAAAGGTAACATTACGCTTTGAAGAAAGTTCTTTGACAGTTTTGTGTTTGGTGAAGCCATTTGTGTGTTACAGCGTTCCAAAATGGAGGTAGAAAAAAGAGAAAATTCGATACATTCTTTAGTATCATTACGACCAAGGTGAAAAGGCGGAGCAGGCTGCCAAAAGAATTTCTGCTGTTTATGGAGCCAATACAGTATCGAATGCAACAGCAAAGCGGTGATTCCAACGATGCCATTCTGGTAATATGGACGTCGAAGATGAGGCACGCTCTGGTAGACCAATCGTCGATAATGTCGATAAAATCATGGAAATCGTCGAGTCGGACCGGCATGTGAGCACTCATTTTATTGCCCAGGAACTGAAGATTAGCCAGAAAACCGTTTGGAAGCATTTGCATAAGGCTGGTCTCAAGAAGAAGCTCGATGTATGGGTGCCACACGAATTGACGCAAAAGAACCTTTTGGACCGAATTGAGGCCTGCGATTCTTTGCTGAAACGTAACGAAATCGAGCCATTTTTGAAGCGGATGGTGACTGGCGATGAAAAATGGATCACATACGAGAACAACAGCCGAAAAAGATCGTGGTCCAATCGCGGTGAGCCGGCCCAAACGATCGCCAAGCCCGGATTAACGGACAAGAAGGTTTTGCTGTGTGTTTGGTGGGATTGGAAGGGAATAATCCACTATGAGCTGCTTCCATCGGGCCAAAGACTCAATTCGGACCTCTACTGTCAACAACTGACCAGATTGAAGCAGGCGATCGACCAGAAGCGGCCAGAATTGGCCAATAGGAAGGGTGTTGTGTTCCATCAAGACAACGCCAGGCCGCACACATCTTTAACGACGCGCCAGAAGTTCCGAGAGCTTGGATGGGAGGTTCTATCGCACCCTCCGTATAGTCCAGACCTGGCACCAAGCGATTATCACCTTTTCAAGCATTTGCCAAATTTTCTTGACGGTACAAAACTGGCCTCAAGAGAGGCTTGTGAAAATGAGCTGGTCAAGTTTTTTACCCAATAGGGACGAGGACTTCTTCAATCGCGGAATTATGAAATTGCCTTCAAAATGGACAAAAGTTATCGAGCAAAACGGCGCATATTTGATCTAAATCGGATAATTCTATGTTAATTTAATCGTCGAAATAAAGCGAAAAAACGCTCAGAACTTTTTACTTCATCTAATACATACATACACATTAGCAGTATATTCGACATACGCTCATTTGATTTTTCTTCCGCGTCTCTTTGCCTCCATCTCTCTCCCGGACGGCAAAAAAAAAACCCCCAAACCCAAACAACCAATGGTCGCCAACGAACGACGGGGGCTCGACAATCTCCAGGAGAAGCATCATCGAAGGATTCCCGTCACGGAGAACTACACCTTGACGGCGCTGTATCCGAACACATTGTACTACGTGTGGCTCGCGGCGCGAAGTCAGAGAGGCGAGGGCGCAACGACGATACCGTATCCGGTTCGGACCAAGCAGTACGGTAAGCGAAGTACACACGAGTAAGAGGACAAAATATCAAAACAGACAAAATTCCGAAAAAAAAATATTGCAAAAATATTTTTTGAACACAAAGAAGAAAAAAAACAAACAAAAGATCACTTTCACACGAGGCAGACACGAATACATCGAGAAGATTTAATTTTTCGTAATATATATATATATATATATATATATACAAAAAATTAAAATTCCCCCACAGGGGCAACGGCAGGTAAGGCATAAAAAAAAATTGGTACACAAAAATGGTACAAAAAAAAAGTCCCCAGGAGTGACCATCGCCGAGAGAAAAGAAAAAGGGGGGCGCGAGTTGTCGCGTAGCGCTAGAAAAAAATCCCGCAACCCGAGTAGAACTAAGCTAAACGAGGCTGAGCTCTGAGCGCCCCCTGGCAAAAAACAAAAAAAAATAACAAAAATCACTCGCGATTTTTGTTTTTGTCGATTTTTTTTTTTTTTTTTTTCGCGCGCCTTCGAGAGCATCGCGAGCTTTAATCCCGACCCCTTCGGTGGTGGTTGAGGAAGGTCGTCGTCGCGGAGACCGAGGGTGACCGATACGAACAAAGTGTTCGTGACGTGACAAAAGAAGTGTATGGGGAGAGTGAGAATGGCTGCATGCTTTGAAACGAATCGTTTTCGTTTCTTGTTTTTTTTTTTTGGATGCCAATATATATATATATTATAAATCCACATATAAAAAATATCTACGTAGATATACACACGCACGCCCACACACACACACACGCACACACACACACACACCCACACACACGCACACGCACACGCACGTGTATATTAATCGTAATATGCAATACTTACACATATATGTATACATAAAATTTAATCTCACACTTGTATACGCATATATGTGTCTGCATATGACGCGTGGGTGTGTGTGTGTGTGTGTGTGTGTGTGTGGGTGTGTGTGTGCGTGGGTGTGCGCGTGCGTGTGTACGTATACGCGTACATATATGACACGTACAAATTGCACTAAGCACTGCATCGTCGATATATGTGGGCATTTTGAGCACCTCTCTCTCTCTATTTTTACAATATTTATTCTTCGATATGACATCTTGATCGTTAAATAGTTCTTCGAACGACTTCTTTCATCTTTTTTACTTCTTTTTTTTCTTCTGAATTTATATTTTTGTTTTTCGATTGTTTTTTTTTTTTCTTGTTTTCTCATCTTCTTACGTCCTTTTTTTTGCTGTGTACCTCGTTTGGAAGCGAGTGTCGTCGCATCACGTACCCGTTCGAACGAGCCGACGATAATGGTTTAATTTTTTTTTTTTTTTGGGGGATGGATTTTTTTTTTGGTTTTTTGTTTACCTTTTTTTTTGCGTCTCGACTGCGCGTTTTGACGCTCAACGAGAACGCGCGGTCGCATCGGTTATGCAGATGATGCGATTTTTACGATTTTTTGTTTGTTTTTGGATTATTTTTCGGGGTTTTTTTTTTTGTACCTGGCCGACGAGCGCTTCTCGGCGACGCCGTGAGCTCTCGTCGCGATATTATTTTCGACGCGCGAGAAAGAGAACGAACTATTTGGAAAAACAAAGAAAAAATGGAAAAAGAGAAACGGGCACCCTATATATATATATATATATATATATATATATATATTTACGTCATGGAAAAAACGAGCGAAGAAATTCGCCAGAAGTTATGCGGACTGTTTTAGACGTGCAAAAAAAAAAGCTGAAAAATTGCCATTTTCGAAAAGCCGTAACGGGCCCAAAAAAAATTGTAAAAATTTTTCTAAAGAGGCAAAATGACGGTAAATTTGTTCTTTTTAAAACGCCGCTTGAGAAATTGGATTATCTTTATTTTTGAGGCCGCTATCTAACTTTTAGTGCGGCAAGAAATTTCGACTGGTGTACTCAAACTTTTGGCCGGCAGTGTATATATATATAGGGCTTCAGAATTAACGGACCATCATTGGCTGCATCGAGACCCCGTTTCTTTTTTCTCTCTCTTCTCGCGTTTCGTTTTTGTTTTTCTTTTGTATTTTTTTATTTTATTTTTTTTTCGTTGCGTTTTTTCGTTTCGGTTTTTTCTTTTGTTTCTCGTAAATAATCGAGTGTCCTACAGTACCCGGGGCTCCGCCTCGAAACGTAACCGCCCGAGCGATCAGCCCGACCTCGATCGAGGTCACCTGGGCCCCACCGCCTACCGAAAGCTCCAACGGCAAGATCATTTACTACAAACTCCATGTCGTGGAGAACGGTCACTCGGACTCGGAGGCGCGGATCGTCAAGCTAAACGACACGAGATTCGTGTTGGACGAGCTGAAAAAGTGGACCTCGTATCGGATTTGGGTCGAGGCAGGGACCAGCGTAGGTGACGGACCACCGAGTTATCCTACCACTGTCAGTACTTACGAGGACGGTATGTATCCACTCAGCCAACGTGCCTCAATTGTTTCATCTGTCTTCCAACGAAGCTTTAAACGACCTGTCTATTTTTCTAACGATCTCTCATACTCTTTCTCTCACCCGCCATGAGACTCTCTTCTGCTATCCACGAGCGATCAACAAACCCAAACGAAACCACCCACCCACCCCACCACCGCCCCCGATCCCCCGAGAACCGCGAAGACGATCGCGAGAAAAAAAAAATCGCTCGTGCGAGGGCGTTTATAGATATCGCTGCGTATATTTGCACTTCCGGTCTTGCCGATCGCCGAAAGATCTGATTTTTTTTTTATTGTTTCAAAGTAAGGAAAAAATAAATTTATAAAATGAGGATATTTTTTTTTTTATTCTAGGATTTTTTTAGAGGAATTAACGGGAGCATAAAAAAAATCATTTTAATTCAGAAATTTTTTTTTGTATTATATATTTTTTTTAACTTGATTCTTTTTGGAAAAAAAAGACTTTTACGCAGACCAATGATATCGAACACGCCGGATTAATTAGTGAAATTTTATACACTCGCAATTGAATTATTATTATAATTTTGTTAATTTATTTGTCGTATTATTAATATTAGTGTCGAAAAATAAAAATTGCATTCAATAGATTATTATGATATTTTTTTTATTATTTATTGTATTATTGTTATAATTACTTTTTTATTATTATTATAATTATTAGGAGCTCAACCTTCTGTCCTCATTTTTTTTATAACGTTGAAAATGATTTTTGGCTTCGAACACAAAAGTGCAACTTGATCAGTCAATTGTTTTTTTTTTCAGTTGTTCGAATTGTCCGCAATATTCAGTGAAAAAAAAAAACAGAAGAATGTTGAATCGGAAGAAGAAATAATGATAATAACAATGACAAAGTAAAAAAAAACGAATAATTATTATCGTTTCTTGTTTATTCCTTGACGGCCACACGTTTTGGCTATAACACGCTGGTCACAGGGGGTCGCAATGACCCCAGTCATGTTTAAACGATTGCCGCGTCGACCCTAACGTTCCGAATGACTCGTAAAAATTCAGGATATTAGTTTGAATATTCTAGTATGTGAAATTCTCGGTATAATAATTTTTAATTTTTTTTAAATGGCGGAAAAAAATCGACAAGGTGTCAATGCGTGGGAAAGCCCTTTTTTACTAAAAAAAATCGTAACTCTTACAATTTTCATTTTCTTTTCATAAAATTTTACAGTGATACTCTTGCGATACGATAGTTTGAGGAAAAAAATAGTTCCATAGTGGGCGTTTAAAAAAAAACGAATTTTATATCTGAATAGCCATTTTGGAGTAAAATAAAGAACGATAATCATGAACAATCATTTGAATGATTTATTCAAAAAAATGGCCGCTAACAAATTGTAGTAATTTTGGCTTAATTTTGGACTTGGGGTAATTTCGACCCCGGGTGACCGCCAAGGGTAAATTGAAATGTTTATTAAATAATAATAATAATAATAATAATAATAACAATTAACCAAGAAATTATTATGATAAAAATACCATAGTAAAATTATTATCCTTATTCTCGTAAATCATAATGTTCAAATTTTTCTTGCAAAATGATAATGTTCAAATTATTATTATTATGATATTGAAATGTTAAAGTTATCATTAAAAAAAAAAACGTGCTGGGTTCTCATGACGCAATGTTTTCTTTTTTGAGTAACCGAGTCATCGAAACCTTTTTTTTCCTCTTGTCTTTCACTTTTTCATTCTTCCGGTTTTTTTTGTTTTCTCGGAAGCACGCAGAACGACGCTAATTTTCACGCATCCCGCGATTATTCGCCCTCGCACGACGACGATGTCGAGACGCTCGTCGTCGTCAAAGTAAAAAAAAAAAAAGAAAAAAAACACCCAATTGATACCAGGCACCCAAACCGCGATTGACAATAAATAGAAAACGCGACTGCGATCATCAAAGAGGCCAAAAATATAAAAGCCCGCCAAGTGCCAACCTTTGCTGCGATTATACTTTGAGCCTGAGCGTAAATACATATATACATATATATATATATATATATACAGAGTGACAATTATAAAATAGCCTTGCATTTTTTGAGGGTCTTTCGCAAAGATTTTGCGATCGAGAAAAATCCGACTGTCAATGATTTGTTAAATCATCTTCAAAAAAAAAAAAAAAAAAAAATTGAATTCTGCCGCGCAGTATGTACCAGAAAAAAAAATTGAGCATTCTGAAAAAAAACAATCAAAATTCCATTTTGAGTAAAGCAGCATGAAGATAAATTTCGAATTCGAAACACTCCGGAAAAACTTTTTTTACGCGCATCCCGTCATCGAAAAAAAAACAAACAATCAAAGATGCATTTTGAATTGGAATTTCTGAAATTTAATTACATTAATAGAAAAAAAACCTTTTTCACAAGTCTTTCGTCTACGGAATTTAATTATCTTCATTCTGCTGAACTGAAAATAGAATTTTGATTTTTTTTTTCCAGAATGCTCTATTTTTTTACGAGTCATACTACTCACGATAAAAATACGCTTTATTTTTTTTTTTCGGAGAGCACTCGAAAAATCATTGATTGTCGTATTTTTCTCGGTTCGCGAAATCTTTGCGACAGACCCTTAAAAAATACATGGCCAACTTATAATTTGTATCCTATATATATATATATATATATATATATATATATATATATACATATATATATATATATATATATATATATATATATATATGTGTGTGTGTATTTTTCACGAAAAAGCCGGAACGAGACTAATCGACGATTATGTACGAAAGCAACGAACGGTGAAAACCGTCGACTCTCTCCGCGAAGGATAATAATCCACGATGTTTGCCGAACGTGATTCGCCCGATCGAATCTCCCTCACACATACACCGTAATACCATTGTCATTTCAAACCTTGTACCCAGTCTTGTTACACCAACACACACACACACACACACACATATATATATATGTCGTTTAACAGGAAACTCGCGGGCGGTTTCCCATTGCACACTCGAAACATTTTAAAATACGACAACGTCATTATTATTTATAATAGCAAAATAAACACTTACCAATTTCCATTGAATTCCCCCCCCCCCCCCCCGCCCCTATCTCTCGCTCCCTCTCTGTCCTACTCGTACGTCCGATTCTTCGAGAATCGTATCTCGATCTTTTCATCGATAATGTTAAGAACGTTAATTATTAACATTAACATTGTTAATGTTATTAATGTTTCTTGTGCTACTTGTGTACCATATGTATTTACATATTGATATGTACAGATACACACACTTCCATATATATATATATATATTTACCCGACCAGAAATTTGTCGACGGGGCAAAGGCCGGATCCGGCATGCCGTATCCGGCACTGTACAGATTGCCGGATCAGTCCTGCAGGACTTTATACGGCCAAAAAAGAAAAAAAAAACGATTTAATTTAAATAGAGTATATTTAAATGAAATAGGTTTTTTTTTTCTTTGTCTCGTGGCCTACTACGAACGTATTTGTTTGAAATATATATTTTTTATTTGTTCAAGCTATTCTTTTTAGATATTAAATATATTAAAATTAAATAAAGATTCGATTCAAATTAAATGAATAAAGATAAAATACGATATATCGCACGAATACGAGAAAGGAGCTTTATGAGATAAAAGTGCGGTGAAAAAGAAATTAAATTATTTTTATTTATTTTTTTCACTAAGAAGGCTGTTATTTGGAAAAAAAAAGAAAGGTATCGTCGTGCCTTTTATTAACAAGCGCGACTATTTATGTGTAGAAAGACTAACAATTTTCCTCTATTGCAGAATGTTACAACAGTCTTCTAATAAAAACAAAGCCATGAAATTTTTGAGAGATTGAATCGTGTACCATTTTTCCGTCTGTCTCGTTTTGTCTTATATTGTACTACCAGATGAAACCGAATCACAGATTTATTAGGAATAAATCAAATATTTAGTTATTCGACGATATTATATAGACATTTTTTTTTTGGTATCATTTATATATTTTTTTTAACTCGATGCCTTTTGGCAAAAAAAAAATACTTTCGTTGCACATTAATGATACCGAACACGCGGATTAAAAAGTGAAATTTGATACACTGGCAGTTGGATTATTATTATCATTGTTTTAGTTATTTAATTTATATACTACCAGATGAAACCAAATCACAGATTTATTAGGAATAAATCGAATATTTAGTTATTCGACGATATTATGTAGACATTTTTTTTTTGGTATCATTTATATATTTATTTCAACTCGATGCCTTTTGGCCAAAAAAAAATACTTTCGTTGCAGATCAATGATATCGAAAACACGGATTAAAAAGTGAAATTTGATACACTCGCAATTGGATTATTATTATCATTGTTTAATTATTTAATTTATATACTACCAGATGAAACCGAATCACAGATTTATTAGGAATAAATAAAATATTTAGTTATTCGACGATATTAAATAGATCTTGATTTAAATGAATAAATATATTTAAAATAAATCATTTTAACAAAGAAATGCAATAGGAATTTTGTTTTCGCGAAAAATCTAGTTAATACAAATTGAACAAAAATAAAATCAAATAGACGCATCTAGTTAATATCAAAAGAATTTTTCTGTCAGTGTAGTCTGCCCCATATCTAAATTTCTCGTCGGATATATATATATATACACACCCACAAAACTCAGAAGCACTATCGATCCTGTTCAGGACTGAAAAAAAAGAAACAACAAAAAAATAAATCCCAAACTTTCATATTCCCGATCCATCCACGAGGCCAAAAATCCCACAGATTCCGCGTAATAATTCATTATCATTTATCACGATCACGTATCGAACCCTCACCGCGTGAGAGACTCGGTGAAGGAAGTTTTCAACGAAGATTTTGCGTGAAAAAAAAAAAGAAGAAAAAAAATAAAACAAGAAGAAAAAATCGCGGGCCCGCGTTTCCGGTGGCCCTTGACGTTTTTTTTTCCCCCCTATTTTTGCCGTTTTTTTTTGCCCCAAAACCGCGTCAACTTGTCATTTTTGGCTGGCGAGATTTTATATTTTTGGAATTTTTGTCGTCCAGCACGATCGAAGTAAAAAAAAAAAACCAAGCCACGCCCCCACCCCCGCCCTCAGCCCCCGCAAACCTGGCCCAAAAAGAACTTCTTTTCTTGCGCCTCGTGTCGCGCACCACTTTTTTTTTTTTGCCCCATTTTTTTCTCCCCCATTTTTCAGGTGCAATCGCAGCCACGGATTTTTCGGAAGCTGATAAAAAAATTTTTGAACTCAGCCGTTGTTGTTGTTGTTGTTGTGGTTTGTCGAACGTACTTTTTTTCTTTTTTTTTAAATAACCGTAGCGAAGAGAAAAGATTTTCTCTCTTCGCTCATTTTTGTTCTTTTTTCCCATCGCAGGTTGTTGGTGTTGTTTTTTGTGCGTTTTTTTTTTTTTCATGGAAAAAAAAATAATAATTCTGCATCTCGCTCTCTCGACGTTCTTTTTTGCGACCCTGTTCATTGCGTCCACGAACGTGATGCAGATTATTACCCTTCTTTTTTCTCCACCCCCTCGTCATTTTTTTTTCCCCCACCCTTCTCTCTCTCTTTCTCTGTTTCTCTTTGTTATTTTTTTTACTCGAATTTTCACTCTCGATTCTATCACTGTCCGCCAGTAGCTTGTAAAATTCAATTTTCGCAATAATCATAATACACACGCGCAGATATATATATACATATATATATATATATTTCTATTTTTTTCCAAATATTCTCTCATAAACTTGTCTTGTACTCACTCAAGTGTGTTTTTTATTCTCTTTTCCCTTGAAGCATTTGCAGGAGGATGCGTGCAGGTTTTCAAACAGCTCATTAGTACTTAAGAGTTATTATTAATTGAAGATACGTTAACTGTGATAATAAACAAGCCTCAAATAATGTGTATTGTCCCACACAGCACAGCGCACAAATATGTACACCCACGCACACACACACGCACGCACACACACACACACACATACACACACGTATATTTATATATTTGCATACTTATATAATAACAATAATCAATGTTATTTGTTGGTGATCAACGTGGTTCGGTATTTGAAAGAAAAAAAAATTACGGTGTTTCAATTAATCTTCGTAATTTCGTTTTATTTTCATTATTGTTATTATTATTATTATTAGCGTCACTTTAATCCGATATTCTATATAAATCTACAACGTTACGACACGGAGGTTCATAACGGCACACGGAAGAAGAAGAAAAACGTGAAAAAGTAAAGCAAAAAAAAAGAAAAGTAAAGCAAAAACCGAGGCCGTCATTCTCGTCGTGAGAGACAAAAATTCAGATGGAAAAATGAAATCGAGAAAAATTAATGAAGTAGCCGAGAACAAAAAAAACTATGTACCAGGTGTGCAAGTATGAAACCCAAACAAACCCAAACAAAAATTTAGATGTAAAAATGAAATCGAGAAAAATTAATGAAATAGCCGAGAATTAAAAAAAATATATACCAGGTGTACAAGTATGAAATGCGGATTTAAAAAAAAAACACGTTAATTTCGGAAGAATGATAAAAAGTGCTTTATTCAAAGTATGCTCCATCGCTTGTTATACATTTTTCCCATCTTTCGGGCAATTTGTGCACGCCATCAAAAATCTTGCCCTTTTGCTGCGAACCATTAATCGAGCCATTTTTCCACATCTTCGTACGAACCAAAGCGCTGCTCAGCAAGTGCATGACCCATCGATGCAAACAAGTTGTAATCGGAAGGAGCCAAGTGTGGTGAGTAAGCCTTGCATGGGGTAGAACTTCCCAGCTGAGTGCTTCCAACGTGTCGCGAAGCGGTTTTGCCGTATGTGATGGAGCATTGTCATGAAGAAAAATGACTTTGCGTTGCCTCTTTCGGTATTCTAGCCTTTTTTCAAAGCAAGCGAACGCTTCAAATCGGTCAATTGTTGTTGGTAACGTGTTAGTATTAACCGTTTGCCCAGGTTTTAACAGCTCATAATAGACCACGCCCCTCTGGTCCCACCAACACACAGAGCATCGTCTTTCTGCCAAAGCGATTCGGTCTTGCGGTCGATGTGGATGGTGCGCCTGGCTCTACCCATGATTTTTTGCACTTTGGATTCTCAAAATAAATCCACTTGTCATCCCCTCTAACTATACGATGCAAAAACGACTTCCTTTTGTACCGAGCGAGCAAAATGTCACATGTGTTTTTGCGCTTTTCCATTTGCCTGTCGTTCAACTCGTGTGGTAGCCATCTACCGGTCTTCTGAATCTTTCCCATCTCTCGTAGCCGATTGGAAACAGCTTGTTGACTAACGCCCAATTGCTCGGCGAGTTGTTTTTGTGTTTGCGAATCATCTTCGTCCACCGATGCTTGCAATTCCACATCTTCGTATTTTTTTGGCGGTTTGCCATGTTCCTTGTCTGCAACATCGAAGTCGCCACTTTTGAAACGCCGAAAGCATCGTTCACACGTATCTTGCGATGGAGCATGTTCACCATAAGCTTCTCGAAGTAATCGGTATGATTCAGCAGCAGTTTTCTTCAAATGAAAACAAAAAATTAATGCTGTCCGCGAATCCTCTTTGTTCGGTATAAATTTCGACATATTGAACACAACAACACAACACTATGGACACACACTTTTCCAATTAATCACTCGTGCGCGTCTGACACTTGTTGATGACACAACAAAATGGCGCAGTGTCAAATCTTTGTAGCACAAACTGCATTGGTGCACCATCTGTTGTCTGAAATCCGCATTTCATACTTGTACACCTGGTATGTTCATAGAGGCGTGGAAAAAAAAAATTCTCCCATGCAAATTTCAAGAGGTGTAGCTACAATCGTGACACGAGTTTGAGCACCACTAAAAAAAAACCCTAAAAAAACACACCCACCCACACTGGGGAAAAAGATAATTTGACTTTGAGCACGCAGAGCAGGAGAAATAAAAAGACACCCGTGAAAAAAATAATAATTCCAGAAAAAGAAACGTGTGTTGACGCACGGTGACCACGGCAAATATTATTTCCCAGTCCAATCGGAATTTTTGTCTCTCGCGCGTTGCGCGAATTCTCGTTGTATCCTCTTCTCGCTCAAGTACCTCGAGTGTAATGATTTTTTTTATTTTTTATTTTTTTTTTTTCCTTTTTTTTTCGTGATCAAAATCGGACGTTATTATTCGCCCGGGCGTTATCGAGCGTGAACGTTCGCGTCGAATCTCTGACAATTTGAATTCCAATTGGCAAATTCCGGCTGCGTTTTTTATGAACTATTTTTTTCATTTTATTTGTTTAGGAACGTCATACACCCACACACACACACACACGGACACACGACACGCGAATGCAATTGACACACGCACACACACACACACACGTGCACACAAACAAACAAATATGTCTGTTTATTTGTATTTATAATTATTTTTACGTGAAGACAAAGGAACAACAATAAATTAAAAAATATATATATATATGTTTGTTTATGTATATCTATAATTATTTATACGTAAAAACAAAGGAACAATAAAAAAATATATAATTATTTGTACGTAAAAACAAAGGAACGACACAAAATATATTTTTTTGTTAATTTATATTTATAATTATATATACATAAATACAATGGAACAATATATATATATATATATATTTGTTTATTTATATTTATAATTATTTATACGCAAAGACAGAGGGAAAAAAACATACATATATATTTTATAATTATAATTATTCATACGTGAATACGTTTATTTATAATTATAATTATTAATACGTAAATACAGAGGAACACGTATCACCACTTGTCGACTACAACAATATAAACCCAAACAATCAAAGCACTTGACTCTCTTTTTCATTATTCGAATTATATCACACATATATATATATATATATATATATATATATATATATATATATAATATGTATCTCTATATCTCTGATATAATAAGGCTCTATACTGTCTTTAGTTGAGATTTAGTTTTATCGTTTGCACATGTTAGAGCATGCACTCGGTTTGTTTAAAATTCTATCCCGAAAGGAACCCTCTTCCGGAACCAACCAGCCGACCATATCGTTTCCCTACTCCATTCATGACCATCCATTCCCTTTCATATATATATATATATATATATATATATATATATGTGTGTGTGTGTGTGTGTGTGTGTGTGTGTGTATGGAAATCCTCGGGAAACTAGGGAGTTTCCCGGAGTAACCGCACCACGAAAAGCCCTAATAGCCTCGCCTCACCGATCACCCATTGTACCACTAATACGCGACACGCTTGCCACCAGCCGCACCGCACCGTACATTCGTATATACCTATATGCCGCATCTTCGATCACTACCACCACGCCCCCCCCCCCCCCCCGGGCCAACTCGAGTGCAAACTCGCCCAGCCGAGTCTGCAGAAACAAAGTCATCCGTCGCTCCGTTTCCATCCCATCGAGCTTTCGAGTCGAACCTCGCCGCCCTCTCGCCCCCGCACTTCTCTTTGTCCGATATTACATAACAATAACAATCCCTTTAGTCCTGATCCGTGATCACGTGTATACATGTGGCATTTGTATCCTGCACTTGAATTACAACACCTGTTTTTTATTTCGTTTTCTCCTTTTTTTTTTGTTTTTCTTATCCTTTCGTCGACTGATCCGATGAATGGCATGCCGATGCATGGGACAATTCTCAAGCCTCGAATATTACGTTCGTTTCGTTGTCCCGTCTCTCCACACATACACATAGCTTAGAAAAAAGCTACTCCCGAGCCAATATACGATTGAGCAACTCTCCCTTGCCTTACATTGAGCCCGGATTTACGTTTTTTTTTGTTCCCTGGAGTTTGTTTGTCCGACACCCACGTCCCAATTGTCGAGATCACACGATTGGGGCTACCCGAATCCACGACACAAGCACAAGTACACGAGGGTGGGAAAACTTTTGGTAAATGGAAAATTTCGATTCGAGCAGCGCGAGGGGAAAAAAAAAGTGAAGCAAAGATTTTGAATAGATCGCGACAATTCTAAGGTATCCTACGAAGCAGACTCGGCCAAATCAGCACACGAAGACAACAACAACAAAAAAAAGCTTCTTCTCTCTTGTAAGCTCGCACCTCTTTCTCACGCACTAGTAGGTAAAAAAAATATAGGTCTAGACAATTCACGCGCATAACACGTGTTTACGGGACGTGCTGTGAATAAGCCTCGATGATCTTCGTCACGATTCGTCAGATCGCGAAATTACGAAGAGAAAAGTCCTCAGCGGTTTGTCTCTCGGACGCACAGTTGACGAGATATTCGACGAGCAAGTGACAGCCAATCGAGCGTGCCGATACGGCCAAAGAGGCGGAGCCTGGCGTGCTATAAAATGCCAGCCTATTGGCTTTCGCACAGATCGATCGTTATCCGCGCAACGGTGCGTCCTACGGTAATACGCTAAAGGACTTTTCTCTTCGAAATTTCACGATCTATACGATCCCGCTGAGATCCAACGTGATTTTCAAGCCGTTTACGTATCAATCGCCTACGCGCACCGCAATCACTATCTCGTTGGCACCTTGTCGTTTTGTATTATCGCACATAAACGTTCGAATTCAACGTACATCACAATCAAGTGTATAGATAATTTTCAAAATAAGTGAGATATCCTCGAGGCACAATATGCACGCTCGCTACCGGTATATTACGTTTGTATATATGCACATAATGAGTTACGTCACGCGCCACGTCTCTGTTTACGATTCGTCGTTATGCATTTTAAGCACATTTTAATCAAGTGCCAGAAGCACCGCGAGCGCACCAAAAGCACCGTATATATATATATATATAAAGCACCCTCACGACCGCCCACTTGTCGCTTGCTCGTGACTGTCTGCATATATATATATACATATATATATATACATATGCATATATGAAGAAAAAAAAATCCGTCAGAGCACCTGACGCATCCGCGAGAAAGTGCGCGCGACCGCGAATTGAAATTTTAATCGTTCGCCCCCACCCCCCTCCACGTCCCTCAGCAACGTGTTTGATAAGTGTAACGAAACTCTTCACGTGGGACGAGGAGGCCAAACGAGAGCCGATCTCCGTACGGGGAAGCGTCAGGTGCTCGACGTGAAAAGTGTGAATGTGAAGAATAATGAGCGTGTGTGAGTGCGCCCGCGTGTTGAAAACTCCGAACGATATATGGGTAATAATCGTCGTCGTCATCGCGCGGAAAATGTTCTCAGAATGAAAAAGAAAAAAGGATTTTTCTTTTGCAAAACGAAATGACGGCAAAAAAAATATTAAAAATACGAAAAAAAATAATAATAGAAGAAAAATAACTACGAGTAATCGATCGATTTTTAGGGCAATTTTAGCCACGTCCTAAGCGCTTTGTCCATCTACGGTGCGATAAATAATCGAGTGAACCAGGAACTTTTGAAACCCTCGATATATCCGAAATTACGGGTTTTAGGGAAAAAAAAGTGTCGAACAAAAGTTGCACAGTACGGAATGCGTCAACGGATTGGTAATTACGATTTTTTTCCCAGATGGCGCTGCTTTCGAGGTACGAAGGTCAACTTGAAAAAAAAAGTTTTAATTTAATCGTTAAAAAAAATTAAAATTTTTTAAATAAATTGTTTTTTTTAAGTTTAAATTAAAATTTAAACTTAATTTTTTTTTTTAATTTAATACTCTCTTTTGCAATGAAGGCCGTCGAGACGAACACAAATAAGCCTTCGACCCAAGATCATTGGAAGTCCCTTCATTTTTAAAACACACAAAAGTGAGCTTTGCTGCAAGCAACGCCATCTACGGAAAAAAAAAATAACTCGATCACCATCCGACAGTGTTGGGCAGAATTTAATTGCTAGGGTAACTGAAGATTAGAAATTAATTAATTGTTAATCACGACTATAACAATTAAAAATTAGTCAATTATAATTGTAAAAACTCACGATTAACAATTAATTAATTGTTAATTGCTGTAGTCGCAATTAACAATTAATCAATTGTTAATCGTGAGTTTTCACAATTGGATACTAATCAATTCTCAATCTTTTGTTGCATTTGATGAAAAACTAACAATTAAAACTGATTATTTTATAGGGCGTACAAAACCCGAACAAACACGTCGTATCCTGATATCTGTAAAGTTAAATCAATTAATTGTTAGTTTAATTGTTAAATTAATTGCAATTAATTTAATTGCAATCAACATTAATTGTAATAATTTAATTGCAATCAACATTAATTGCAATTGATTTAATTGCTATTAATTTAATTGCAATCGACATTAATTGTAATTCATTTAATTGCAATTAATGTAATTGAAATCAACATGAATTGCAATTAATGTTGATTGCAATTAAATGAATTGCAATTAATATTGATTGCAATTGAATTAATCGGAATTAATGTTGATTGCAATTAAATTAATTGCAATTAATGTTGCTTGCAATTAAATTAATTGCAATTAATGTTGATTGCAATTAAATTAATTGCAATGAATATCGATTGCAATTTAATTAATCGCAATTTAATTAATTGCAATTTAATTAATTGCAATTAATGTTGATTGCAATTAAATTAATTGCAATTACGTTTTTAGTCAATTAATGAACTGATTGAAAATTTTATTGATTAACGGCCAACACTGCCATCCGATGACAATTTCTCTCAGACACACTTTTCACCGAAACTCTCTACTTTCGGAGATATCGATGGTAACGATAATTATCGGACCAATCGTTACGTATATACAGATCGATTCACAACTAGTTCTCTTGACGAGCATACAGTCGAGTTTAGAGACTTTTTTTAGCCTCTGAAATAAATAATTTTTAAGCACACATTTCCCAAAGAATAAAAAAGGAAAAATCTACACACCATTTACGCTCGCCGAGGCAATTAGTTGTGAATCTCAAAGTGTGTCGAGTAACAGCACAATGCGCGCGTAGTTTCCTCGCGACAATCGCCGATCTTCTCAACGCGTCGCAACGTCAATGTGGTGCAGCCGCAAAAAAAAGTCGACTAAACAATAACGGAATACACTTTTCGTCACTTCAGCCTACACTATATACATATATACGTATGTATACTTACAAACGTATACAAAAAAGGACGAAAAGCCCGCGTTGGAACCTCGAACGGTTTTTTTTTTTACTTTTTTTTCATTATGATTATATATATGAACAAAGAATAGCAAGGTGAAGAGGAGCAGCAGGTGTAGCCACGTTATAGCAGGATTGTTTGCATACATTTGAATACCAATATGATAAATATTTGTTTATTCGCTTTTAATCTATTTACATGTACATATATATATATATATATAAATATATGTATACATATATACTTCTCGTTCGTGTTGTATGGTTTGTAATGTTTTGAGCTCTCTGCTCTGCGTCTATTGACCCACACATATGCACCCGGAAACAAATCACCTTTGCATATTATGCGCACCGTATATTTATCTATATATATATATGAGGTGTAGTAAAAAGAAATCCATTATTTTTACATGAAATTGAAGACTTTATTTAGCATAGTTAGAATGATCCGATTTAGGTCTAATATGCACCGTTTTGATCGATAACTCGTTGCCACTTTGAAGGTAATTTCATTATGCCTTTCTCATAGAAACCCTCGTCCCTATTGGCAAAAAACTGGGACAGTCGATTTTCACAAGCTTCTCTTGAGGCGAGTTTTTCACCAGCAAAATCATTCGCCATAGACAGGAACAGGTGATGATCACTTGGTGCCAGATCCGGACTACAAGGTGGATGCATAAGAACCTCCCAACCAAGCTCCCGGAGCTTCTGGCGAGTCACTATCGATGTGTGTGTGGCATGGCGTTGCCCTGATGGAACACAATTCCTCTCCTATTGGCCAAAGCTGGCCGCTTCTGGGCGATTGCTTCCTTCAGACGGTCCAATTGTTGACAGTACAGGTCCGAATTGAGAGTTTGGCCGTAGGGGAGCAGCTCATAGTGGATGATTCCCTGCCAATCCCACCAAACACACAGTAAAATCTTCCTGACCGTCAATCCTGGCTTGGCCACCGTTTGCGCCGGCTCACCGCGATTCGACCACGACCGTTTTCGCTTGACGTTGTCGTAAGTGACCCACTTTTCATCACCGGTCACCATCCGCTTCAGAAATGGGTCGATTTTGTTGCGATTCAGCAGCGATTCGCAGATGGAAATTCGGTCCATGAGGTTTGTTTTGCGTTAACTCGTGTGGCACCCATACATCGAGCTTCTTTTTGTATCCAGCCTTATTCAAGTGGTTCCAAACGGTTTTTTGTGCAATGTTTAGCTCCTGGGTAATCGAAACAGTGCTTACATGACGGTCGGACTCGACGATTTCCATTATTTTATCGACATTTTCGACAATTGGCCTTCCAGAGCGTGGTGCATCTTTGACATCAAAATTACCGGAACGGAATCGACGAAACCAAAATTGCGCGTGATTGGCTGTTACAGTATAAGGACTATAAACACTATTCACATTTTCAGCCGCCTGGCTTGCGTTTTCGCCTTTATCGAAGAAAAACTGTAAAATATGGCGTATTTCCACTTTGCTGGTGGCCATCTTTGACGCGCGCTCAAAAAATATTGAGTCAAGCAATCACAAAACTGTCTGAAATGTTTATTTTAGTACGAAATCTTATCTTTCTAACGCCATCTAGCGTAATCCGATCGCACTTATACAACGCGAGATACAGATTACTAAAGCCATCTATTGCAAAAATAATAGATTTCTTTTTACTACTATATATAGATAAATAAAGGGCAAAAAGTTTCCGGACAAAAATTCAAAAAAGTTCCGGAACGATTTTTGATGCCATTTCGCCGATAATTGACATAAATGAATTTAATAAACGGCATTTTGAAGGGGAGGAATTCACCTTCGTTCCGTTTTTTTTTTTGAAATTTTTTTACCATTTTTTTTACGAGTACCCTTTTTCGAAAACGACTATTTTTCGCGTTTCTTTTTTGTTCCTTTTCTGGTGGATCCCGTTTACAGACAAAATTTTTTTTATTCATTTCTTTGACCGGAATCATGAAGAGGGAAGCTCAAGCTTCAGTTTTGTTTTTTTTAAAGCTTCGTACGATTTTTTTTTCGAAAGATATTTTGATTTTTTTGAAAAAAGAGACAATTTGAAAAATAACGCGTAACGCGAAAACGACAAGGATTCAAGGAAAACCTCAAGATAGTGAAAAGTTGAATCGGTTTTCGTTGAGTTGGCGAGAATTTTTTCAAATTATTTTTTTCGAAATTTTTTTCTTTCACCTATTTTCGGTAAAAAATAAAATTTAATTACCGTAACTCGAGAACTAAGGGGTTTGTGGTAAAATTTCGAGAAAGGAAAAAAGTTTATTTATTTAATTTTAAACGCGATAGAATTTTTTTCAGATTTGTTTTTCGAAATTCTCTGATTTCGAAATCATCTGATTTTTTCACCGCAAATAGATGAAAAAAATCGGAAAAAATTCTCGCGAACTCAACGAAAACCGATTCAACATTTTTACTATCTTGAGGTTTTCCTTGAATCCTTGTCGTTTTCGCGTTACACGTTATTTTTCAAATTGTCTCATTTTTCAAAAAAAAAAAATATCCTTAGAAAAAAAATCGTACGAAGCTTTATAAAAAAATAAAATTGAAGTTTGAACTTCCCCCTTTATGATTCCGGTCAAAGAAATGCATTAAAAAATTTTTGTCTGTAAACGGGGTCCACCAGAAAAGGAACAAAAAGAAGGCGAAAAATGGTCGTTTTCGAAAAAGGGTACTAGTCGTAAAAAAAATAGTAAAAAATGTTCAAAAAAAAAGGGAATGAAGGTGAATTCCTCCCTTTCAAAATGCCGTTTATTAAATTCATTTATGCCTAATATTAAATTATATTAGGTGAAGTAAAAAGTTCTGAGCGTTTTTTCGCTTTATTTCGACGATGAAATTAACATAATTAGGATTATCCGATTTAGATCAAATATGCGCCGTTTTGTTCGATAACTTTGGTCCATTTTGAAGGCAATTTCATAATTCCGCGATTGAAGAAGTCCTCCTCCCTATTGGTAAAAAACTTGACCAGCTCATTTTCACAAGCCTCTCTTGAGGCCAGTTTTGTACCATCAAGAACATTTTGCAAATGCTTGAAAAGGTGATAATCGCTTGGTGCCAGGTCTGGACTATACGGCGGGTGCGATAGAACCTCCCATCCAAGCTCTCGGAGCTTCTGGCGCGTCGTTAAAGATGTGTGCGGCCTGGCATTGTCTTGATGGAACACAACACCCTTCCTATTGGCCAATTCTGGCCGCTTCTGGTCGATCGCCTGCTTCAATCTGGTCAGTTGTTGACAGTAGAGGTCCGAATTGAGTGTTTGGCCCGATGGGAGCAGCTCATAGTGGATGATTCCCTTCCAATCCCACCAAACACACAGCAAAACCTTCTTGGCCGTTAATCCGTGCTTGGCGATCGTTTGGGCCGGCTCACCGCGATTGGACCACGATCTTTTTTGGCTGTTGTTCTCGTATGTGACCCATTTTTCATCTCCAGTCACCATCCGCTTCAAAAACGGGTCGATTTCGTTATGTTTCAGCAAAGAATCGCAGGCATCAATTCGGTCCAAAAGTCTCTTTCGCGTCAATTCGTGTTGACGCAAAAGAAAGGTTTTCTCCCCGAGGGAGAGAAAAAAGTAAATAAACCTAAACAAAATGACACAAAAAGTAAAATAGGAAGAAAAAAAAGTCACCCTTTAGTTCTCATCCGAGCCGAAATATTTGATAACCTCATCCGAAGAGTTCTTTCTCTCTCGCCACCCAATGTTGTCAAGAACGAACGATAAAAATCGTCTTTTATTTAAGTTTACGCTCGAAGGATCAACCCTAGCCCCGATGCCTTTCTCCCCTGCGACGATATAAAGCCAGCAAGAAATAAAAAAAAAATAAAAAAAAAAAAGAGAAAAGTTGAGCACACAAATTTTATTACGTATTTAGTGACGCCGCAAGGAGACGTTACGAGCAAAATTTCACGAGATGCGGAGGAAAAAAATTGCTATTTTATTGAAAAGTACGTGCGTACGACAGGCTGCTCTACTCTTGAATATATATTTATATTTATATCTATATATTTATATAGATACACATATTAATACGCCGAGTCTCTCGCGTATATATAAATATATATAAATATATATATAAAGCCCGGTTGCAGTTCGCTCGCTGCGAGCGACTCGACATCTGCAACTTTTGTACGTAAGTTTCGCCACATACCGATACTACACGCACACACACACGCATACGCACAAAACACACACACACACACACACACACACACACATACATATGTATATGCATAGTATGTATTTTATTTTGAAAATTTCGAAGTTATACGTGCCTATACAAGCCCACTGTATAGACTATATATATAACAGCCTTTCCGTAACTTAATGGCATAAATTTATTTCTCGCCTATGTACACATACTAATGGATAAAGTATGAAGTCCACTTTTGTAACATCTGCATTTATGACACCATGTTGGCGTGCCAATTTATATGCCAATATATATATATATATATAATAAAAAATCAGAATAATATATATTGGGTGAAGTAAAAAGTTCTGAGCGTTTTCCGGTAGATGTCCTTAGTGGGCCATATCTCATGGTGTATACATCGCATTGGGTCATACAATACGGCAACTTAAAGGTGACATTACGCTTCAAAAAAAGTTCTTTGACAGTTTTGTGTTTGGTGAAGCCAGTTGTCTGTTACAGCGTATATATATATATATATATATATATATATATATATATATATATATATATATATATATATATATATGTTTACAGAAGCACATTCATCTACGAGACGATTTTTGCCTCGATTTTTTTCACCCCAATGCGGATAAGTCTACCTATACGCGACTGTGCAAGAAAAACGCGATATCATGTGCGAATAAAGGGAGATGGAGTCAAACTCTCAATCCCCTGCGATCTCAGATGTGCGAAAAATACACGAAAAAAAAAAAAGAAAAGAAAAACAATGGTATCAACAGCGACCAAATAATCGTAGTCTAGTACACGAAAAAGAAAAGTATAGTGAATGAGCACCAACGAGAACGAACAATAACGAAACAATAATGAATAATAATCATAATGGAGAACGGATCAAATACAATCGCGAACGAGCGAACGAAGATTCATTTTTCGCGGCGTCATGCTATAAGGATTTTTTCAAGGCATTTTTTTCACTGGGGCACGACAGTGCATAGATGAACCAGGCTCGATCGACTGGACAATAATTACACCTCCCAATCCTCGGCTTTTTTCTAACCCAGGCCTGGAAACACAAATACGAAGTGCGAGCGAGAATTTGTTTTCTTTATTTTTTTTTTAATTTGAGATAAGGCACTAAAGCGAAACTCACGTTATTCGATATCAAGTAGCAAACACACACACACGCGCCTACACGTATACACGTCCCCCTTGAATCTTCGGTGCGAGATCCGGTAGCTTGAGACCCCTTTTCCCCCTCCACCAGACCGACCCTTCGTTGTTTCGATCCTCTTCGATCATTCGTTATTTATCGTTTGTTTTTTATACTTCAATTTCGCAAGCGTATATTTATATACAATAGGTCTTTCTTTTCCGCTCGTCACGGATTTTGGGCTGT
>OZ010721.1:23345407-23385231 GCA_963932345.1 Ophion ventricosus | reverse complement strand
AAAGTGGATTGAATAATTAAATAATTACAGGTATTTTATTTCATAATTAAATAACTATGAAAAAAATCATTGAATAATTGAATAAGCAAAAAAAATGTTATTTGCAACGCTTTTTACTACATCGCGTACATTTAAAAAAAAATTTACTTCCAAAATAAAAAAGTAATCGAGAGCGTCGAGCACCCTCGCAGGCAAGAACGAATACGAGCGAGAGGAGAATGCGTGGGTGTCTACGGTGCGTTTGTGCCTGCAACAAAAAAGCCACTCGAACGTGATTAATGTGTAAATTAAAAAAAAATCCGTCTTCTCTCTCTCCCTGTCTCTCTCTCTCTCTCTTTCTCTTTCTCTCAACGACGAATCCAAAGAGAAAGCGAAAAGCCAAAAAATGAAAAACAAAACGTACGACCGAACACCTCACTCTGTACTTTTTAATTCATGTTACGGGCGAATATGACACGAATTTTTACGAGACTTTTTTTCTCCCACTTTTTTGGCGACTTTTGGGGCGCAGCTGAAATAAGTGAGTATCCAATTTTAGCTCGAGCGATCGAGCCCCCAAGCGATTTTTCATAACTCCCACTTCTCATAGTTTTTTCGCAATTTTTTCCAAATTTTTTCTTTGATTTTTGTTTTTTTTTGTAAGTCTCTCTTATACGTTTTTTTTTGCGGTCTCGTGAGGAATTTTTTGTTTTTTTTTTTTGCCCAATCGTTGCCGTTGCCAACGACAACTAAAACGCGGAGTTTTTGCCGATTTTTACGCTTTTTTTTTTTTAAGCGTCTCAAATTTTTCGCGTAAGCGCGCACGTTCTCGAGCCAACCGCCCCGCCCCAACCCCCCCTCGACGAAACCCCACCGCACTGTATATGTACAGAGTACTTTGACATGCGTAGAGCTGTCCATTGTTTTGACGATGATTTTTTTTTCGTTCTCTGGTATATTTTTTGTTTTTTGGGTTTTCAAATTTCCTTCGCTCTCGAAACGATCCAGAATTTAATCTTCCGTTGCCTGTTGCTCTATTTGTATCACACGTGACCCATTTAGTCGAGACGAATTGTTCAGAATATTTATTTGTTTTTTTTTTTTTGCCACGAATTATTGACATTTTTGTTTTCGCTCGTGAGTGTGTTTTTTTTTTGTTTTCTTTTTCTTTTATCGTTTTTTCCCTCCGTAATTTCTATCCCGTCTTGTCATTTTCGAAAAACGCATACATACGTAATAGAAGTTCTTTGCAAATAAATAAGTAAGCGAATTAAGACTATATGAAGAGACGAAGAAGAAAAGAAAGAAAAAGCAATAATTTGTTGCTCTCGTGAAACGTAGGTAGGCAGCGCTCTACTTGATTTATTTTCTCTTTTATTATTATGATTATTATTTTATTATTATATATATATATATATATGAATTTTTTGTTGCTTATTCACCGGATGTTGGACTGTCCATGGGGAGGAGAAAAAATTCTTGCTAAAACGAAAAATCCATTGCAACATTGCTGCATTTTTTTCTTTCAATTAAATTGCAACATTGCATTGTAGCAATAAAAGGGAAAATTAATTTGCAATAGAATAAATATGTAAAAACGCTGAAAAGTACGATTTTTCAAAATAATTTATGCTTATTTTATTTTTTATTTTTTTTTTTACTAATGGACCGTCCAATAGCCACTGCCGATCCAAAAAGTAATCTAGCGCAATCTCGCACTCGAATATTTTGTCGAAATACACGCATAGTATACGACCGTTAAAGCTTGAAGAAAAAAAAAAAAGAAAAAATCATAAAGAAGAAAAAAAAGAACCGAGAAGCACAATGCAACTTGCAATACGAATTATTGGTATTCAAATGGACGATTACATATAACGTATGCATATTAGCGATAGGGCCCAGAACAAAAAGAAAAAACGAAATCTCATTTATTTAATAAAGAAGAAAAAAAAGAAAACGGGACGACGTAATAAACGCGGAAGGACCTGCGTGACAATCGTCTGAACGTCGTTTCGTCCGAGTGTGAATGTCAGGATGTCTGATTATTCTTGTACTTTTTTTTTTATTGTTCATTTTGTTTCGGCCGCTTCATTTTTTTTTCTTCATATTTTTCCGTCTCTCGTCGGACCGTTTTTATTCGACGTGATAAATTCGAATAATTGAGGTTTTTTTTTAGTCTCACTTGTCTCTTTATATCTGCTTTTTTTTTGGCGTTTGATTTTAGTTTTTTTCCGAATTTTGCCGAATTTTTTTAAATCATTATTATTGTTAATACTAATTATTATTATTTTTCAAATCGAAAGTTATTCATTATTATTGTTAGCAGTATTAGTTATTTTTCGAGTCGAACTTTATTTTTTATTATCATAGTTATGAGTAATTATTATTACTTTTTTATCATTAGTATTATAATTATTAATAATTATTATAACAATAGTATTGTTATTTTTATTATGACCATTTGCTGCTTATTTTTACCAGTTATCCTCAAATTGTCAAATATTTATTTTCAGCCTTATCATTAACCGTTTTATTATTATTATTGTCATCATTTTTATTATTTGATTATTAATGAAATAATGAAATTGATATTTTAATTAATATTATTGAATATTTATTCATTTTTTTTTTTCTTCAAATAGCGTTGATTTATTTTGTTTATTATGTTTTGTTGTGTAATTAATTTCCTTTATTTTCAGCCTCAGTACTGCTGATTTTATTATTATTATTATTATTATTATTATTATCGCTATATTATTATTGTCGTTAAATCTCAATAGTTTAATGAAAAAAATGATTTTTTTTCGTTATCGTTAATTTGTGAGATGCGAATGTGTGTGCGCGTCCGTGAGTGCGTGACCGAAATGTGGCCGAGACTTCAAATATTGATAAGAGTTTGCGTTACAGTGCCGGGAAATCCACAAAACGTTAATGTCACGGCCGTCAACTCGACGGCAATTCATGTGGAATGGAGGCCGCCCGGAGCGAACGAACAGAACGGCGTTATACGAGGTTATCATGTACACGTACAGGAACTTCGAGAGGAGGTACGTTTCATTGTCCGAGATAATAGTAACGTTGTAACTCGATTTACAGGTTTGGGCGGGGGGGGGGGGGGGGGCGTAGTGCAATCGATGAAAATTGGGACAAATTGGCGTTACGGAACGCTGGCTCAAAAATTCTCGGAGTGGGCTTTGTTTCGCGCTTGAGTGATTTTTTTTTAGTTCGTTGACAGGCTGAAAAAAAAATCAAGGGATTTAGTCAATCTCGTTCCGGAATAACGCGAAAATATTCTATTGGATTTTCCTTTGTTCACTTTATTTTCTTTGGGCCGTATTGATTTATTTACTTCTGATAAATTTATACTCCGAAATGAAAATAGTAATCCAGAGTGCATCAATTTCTTCATGCCCGCCCCGTCCTCCTCCGCCTCGCTCCCCGCTTGCATCGTACACACGTATTGTGTACGTCCCGAGAGAAAGCGTGTCAATAACGAGCGATTAATTATCAGGGCAAGGATTTATTGAACGAACCGATCCGCCGGGACGCCCCGGAGGGAGTTTTATCACTAAACATAACCGGCCTGCAGCCAGATACGAAATACGCGGTACAGGTTGCCGCGTTGACCCGGAAAGGCGACGGGGATCGTTCACCTCCGGTTCACGTTAGAACCCCGGGTGGTGTACCCAATAGGCCTCAAGTTAACGTCAAGTAAGTGAAATTTCAATAATAACTTTTATCTTTCTCGGTTCGAGCGTGCTGAACAGCGAATTTGCAAAAATTCGCATCTGCTCGGCGCTGGGATCGATAGATGGCAAAATTCTGAAGAGAAAAGTCCTTTTGCATTTTTCTCTCCGACGCATAGGTGCCGAGATATTAAATGATACAGTGACAGCCAATCCGACGCACCGTCCAGGGGACACGCTGTGACCACCGGTAGTGGGGACCGCGCCCCGCCCACTATGCTCAAGCGAGCACTCCGGATTGGCTGTAACGAATGAATTAATATCCAGGCAACGGTGCATCGCAGAGAAAAATGGATGAGGACTTTTATCTTTGGGATTACTAGATCTATCCAATCCTGTAAAGATCTCACGCGACTTTTTCGACACCCCGTATACTCCTAGAAAACCAAGTTGTACGAAAGCTTTCGCGCGAAATAACGGCAGTGGAGAGCAAGCACCACCTCCTTGGGGCAGTCGGTCGCTTCGGATTGGCTGTCACGAATGAATTAATATCCAGGCAACGACGTATCGTAGAGAAAAATGGATGAAGACTTTTGTCCTTGGAATCACGAGATCTACCCAACCCTGTAAAGATCTCCCACGAATTTCCCGACACCCCGTACATACACAAAAAAAACCCTGTTCCGCAAAAGTTTTTGCGCGATATAGCAGCAGTGAGGAGGAAGCACCGCCCCCTCGGTTCACGATTGGCTGTCACGAATTAATGAATATCCGGGCAATGGTGCATCGCAGAGAAAAATGGATAAGGACATTTCTCCTCAGAATCACGAGATTCACCCAATCCCGTAAAGATCCCACGCGACTTTTCCGACATCCCGTAGACACAAAGAAAACCAAGTCTTTCGGATCTGTCGGTCGCATCGGACTGGCTTTCACAAATGAATGAATATCCGGTAAACGGTGCATCGCAGTGACAAATGGATAAGGGCATTTCTTCTTGAAATCGCGAGTTCTACCAAACCCCGCAAAGATCCCACCCGACTTTTCCGACACCCTATAAGCCCTCAAAAAAATCAACGTCTCCAAAATTCCTTATTGCCCGGCGATCCGACAGTGAATGATTCGCGATTTCTTTATTGTTTTTTTCTTCCAGAGTGATAAACCAAGATCCAATAGTCTTGGAGCTGGAGTGGGCCAAGCCGAGTGTCACGCTTGGCCAATTGACCGGCTACCGTATAAAGTACGGTATAAAGAATCAAACCCTGTTCGAGGAATTCATCACGGACACGAATCGCAACACCTACAAAATCCAGAACGTCGGTAAGTCCTCATCAACAAAAAAAAAAAAAAACTCGGCTCTTCGTCTATGATTTTAATTCCACATCTGCGTTCCTCGGCCCAGAGCGAGGTGTCCATTACGAGTTTCGCGTAGCGGGTGAGAACGCGAACGGTGTTGGCCAAGAGTCGGTACATTATTGGGAGAGTCCGGAGAGCGAGCCAACCGGCCCACCGACGAATCTCTCCTACAATTTCCAAACCCCCGACACGGTTTGCGTCACGTGGGACAAGCCAGCCGAGCGTCATCGTAACGGCAAAATAACGCGTTACGATGTGCAATTTCACAAGAAAAATGATCACAGCAGCGCCGAGGATCGCAACACAACGAGCACGCGTGCCGTCTTCACGAATCTCGAGGAGCACACGGAATACGTTTTTTACGTAAGAGCACACACGTCACGTGGCAGCGGTCCGTTCTCCGAGAGGATAACAATTGTCACGGAGAAGGATATCGGCCGTGCGCCGATGTCGGTAAAAGCCGTCGCAACGTCAGAATCGAGTGTCGAAGTTTGGTGGGATCCTGTGCCAAATCGCGACAAGATAATCGGCTACAAGATATTCTACACGATGACAGCGGTCGAGGATTTGGACGAGTGGAGGCAAAAGACCGTTGGCTTGACGGAATCCGCCGATCTGACGAATCTCGAGAGAGACACCGCATACGCGATTGCCATTGCCGCCCGATACAAAACAACCCTTGGACGTTTGAGCCAAAAGGTCACCGTCAAGGTCAAACCCGAAGACGTACCGTTGAATCTACGTGCTACCGATCTTTCGACGCACTCGATGACCCTCACTTGGACCGCACCGATACGACTCAATCCGGCAAATTATCGAATTTCATTCGACGCTATCAAGGAATTCGTCGATTCACAGGGCATAACGCAAACACAGATTGTACCGCGTAGAACATTACTTTTGGATCCACAGACAACATCGACCACGATACACGAGCTGCAACCCTTCACATCGTACAACGTTAACGTTAGTGCCGTCCCGTCGGACGGTCAGTACAGACCACCAGCCAAGATCAAAGTAACCACGCAAATGGCCGCACCCAAGCCTATGGTTAAGCCTGATTTTTACGGTGTCGTCAAGGGCGAAGAGATACACGTTATACTGCCACAAGCGTCCGAGGAATACGGTCCAATCGCTTATTACTATCTTATCGTTGTACCCGAGGACAAATCGACCGCGCATCGACAACCCGACGAACTTACCGAGGACACGATCACGGGAAAAGGCGGCAAGCAGGAAGCCGAAAACTCACCTTACATCGCGGCCAAATTTTCACATCGTAACATTCCTTATACTTTTCATTTGGGCAGCGGTGACACTTACGAGGGATACGAGAATCGCAAATTGGAGGAGAACAAACGTTACAGGATCTTCGTTAGAGCGATCGTTGATACGCCGAAAAAGGTATAACCCGAACGAACAATCAAGAAATTTGTTTTCTTTTGTAACATTATTTACAAATACAAATCCAGAAAGGTAGACGAGTTAACCCGAATGACCTCCAACCAACATTTTCAGACTCGACTTGTTGTTTTCAAAGATTATTATTATTATTATTTACAACACAAACGAACCCAAACGAACCCGGAAAGGTAACAGAGCAAACCCAAACAAACGCAAACGCAGGGAAATCGAATTTTCCATACAAACTTCAATACCACATTGCATGCCTAATTAGGGGTTGTTTAAGGAGGGTGGAGTGTTACCCCACAATGCGAGATTTAAAAAATATACATGGGACATTCCACGCCAAATCGATCACTTTCCGGCCCGACCACTTTTGACTTGGCTAAAACTTTTATGTTATTGGTTTCATCTTAAAACGCTTGTGTGATTTTTTTCATATTTGTTTACATAATCACCAATACGTGGTCAATTTAAAAAACAGAGAATTCAGAGCAGGTACTGTAAGATGGCATTAGGAGTAGAAAGAACAACGCCAAATTATATATGGAGAGGAGAGCTAGGAGTACCGACCGTGGAGTATTTAATAAGGGAAAGGGCGTTGAGGTATATAAAGGAGGTGCTGAGGATGGAGGAGGTGAGATGGCCAAAAGTCTATATATTAGAAGAAGTAAGAGCAATCGTAAACGGAACTCCATCAGAGTGGGGTAAAAATTTTGAAAGAGCTTTGAGGGATATGGGAATTGAAGAACTCATAATATTGATTACAGGAGGGAAGAGAAGTGGAGGAAATAGATACAAAAATTAAGGAAGGGCTAGAGAACTTAAAAAAGAAAATTTTAGCGATCAAAGAGGAAAAAAATTAAAAAATCAACATATAATAGATTCGTGATAATTTGGCATCGATAATCTTGATGATTCATTGCGTTTTTTTTCTTCATTTTAGCATCTCTACACATCTTCGCCGTTCTCGGAATACCTGTCCCTGGACATGAGAGAAGTGCCGCCGGGTGATCCGCCAAGTCGTCCGAACCCGAACAACCCGGTGGACGGAAATCCAGAAGTGTCAGTGACTAACAGTGACCAAGAGCCCGGAATGGTTTGGGTTGTTGGCCCGATAATAGCGGTCTTGATGGTTTGCGTCTGCCTCGTGCTCCTGTCCGTGATAAAGAAGTGAGTACACCACCAGGGTGGAGTTGAGGCTAAAGATACGGAGGCTTACACCGGTCCAAACTCCGTTCCTACCGAGTTTCAGGTTTACTTCAGCTCGTTACATTTTACCTGAGTCTTTTTTATGATTCTGCACGAGAAAACCTCAATAGCCATGTAGAAATTTCAATAGGGTCCGATTTGGGACGCTTTCAGGTTGCCTGACTGCCCTGGCAGAGCACTTATAAGGGAACCCGATAGCGCCTTGATGCCTGACCAGGCGTTTATAATGCTGCCTCATCAGGTCATTATACCATAAATGAAAAAAATCGAACATTTTTTTTAATTTTCAACAACTCAATTCTGACACCGCCTGACAGGAGCCGCGCGACGGGTCTGAAAAGCGCGAGAGGGAAGATGTATAAAGAGCACAGTAGTAAGAAAGAGGCTTGACGATTCGGGGCTGCGGGGCGGGGGTGTATGGTTTGAGGGCGCATCCATAATTCACGATTTCTGCCGCAACGAATAATTTTTCATTCGGCAATAATATCACGCTCTCGTTCACGAATCGTTCCAGACGCAGACAGCCGTGCAAGGCGCCGGATCAGGCAGCGGTGACGCGTCCACTGATGGCCGCGGACATAAGTTCGAATCACGCGCCATTGGATCCCGTTGAGATGCGACGAATGAATTTCCAAACACCCGGAATGATATCACATCCGCCAATTCCTATAAGCGAACTCGGCAATCACATCGAGCGTCTGAAAGCGAACGATAATTTGAAATTTAGCCAGGAGTACGAGTCGATCGAGCCTGGCCAACAATTCACCTGGGATCATTCGAACATGGAGGTGAACACATCGAAGAATCGTTACGCAAACGTAATAGCTTACGATCATTCGCGGGTTATACTTCAAACGATCGACGGTATACCAGGCTCGGATTACATAAACGCAAATTATTGCGACGGTTATCGCAAGCAAAACGCATACGTTGCGACGCAAGGCCCGCTACAAGAGACATTTGCCGATTTTTGGCGTATGTGCTGGGAGCTTAGAACCGGCACGATCGTAATGATGACAAAATTGGAGGAACGAACGAGAATAAAGTGCGATCAGTATTGGCCAACCAGAGGAGCCGAGACATACGGACAAATGACGGTAACGATAAGCGACGTTCAAGAATTGGCTACGTATTGCATACGTACTTTTCAGGTTTGTCGTAACGGCTATACCGAGAGACGAGAAATAAAGCAACTTCAGTTTACAGCGTGGCCGGATCACGGTGTACCGGAGCATCCGGCCCCTTTCCTTCAGTTCTTACGTCGCGTGAGAACTCTCAATTTGCCGGATTGCGGCCCATTGGTCGTGCATTGTAGCGCCGGTGTTGGACGTACCGGTTGTTTCATCGTAATCGATTCGATGCTCGAGCGCATCAAACACGAGAAAATGATTGATATCTACGGCCACGTGACTTGCCTACGAGCTCAACGTAACTACATGGTGCAGACCGAGGACCAGTACATATTCATACACGACGCACTGTTCGAGGCTGTGCTTTGCGGCAATACCGAAGTACCCGCGAGAAATCTTCACTCTCACATACAGAAGCTCATGCAACCGGAAATCGACAATATCACGGGAATGGAGCTCGAATTTAAGAAACTATCGAACATCAAAGCTGACTCGACGAGATTCATATCGGCCAATTTACCATGCAACAAACACAAAAATCGCCTCGTTCACATATTGCCTTACGAGTGCACACGCGTATGCTTGCAACCGCAACGCAACATCGAGGGCTCGGATTACATAAACGCAAGCTTGATCGATGGATATCGTTACCGTGCCGCGTACATAGCGACCCAAGGACCTCTAAACGACACTACCGATGACTTTTGGCGCATGCTTTGGGAACACAATTCAACGATTGTCGTTATGCTGACGAAACTCAAGGAAATGGGACGCGAGAAGTGTCATCAGTATTGGCCGTCCGATCGTTCGATAAGATATCAATGCTTCGTCGTTGATCCTATCGCCGAGTACAATATGCCACAGTATATATTACGCGAATTCAAGGTAACCGACGCGAGAGACGGGGCCAGCCGAACCGTGAGACAATTCCAATTCATCGATTGGCCCGAACAAGGCGTACCAAAGTCTGGCGACGGTTTCATCGACTTCATTGGACAGGTTCACAAAACTAAGGAACAATTCGGACAGGACGGCCCTATAAGTGTACATTGCAGCGCGGGCGTTGGACGCACCGGCGTATTCATAACACTCAGCATCGTACTCGAGAGAATGCAGTACGAGGGCGTCGTCGACATATTTCAGACTGTTCGGATATTACGTACCCAACGACCCGCAATGGTCCAGACCGAGGTAACAGTCAATAATCACCAAAGTATTAACTCTTAGGTGCAAATACGCAAAATTGATATTACGGTTATTGGATGACGCTTCGTCGAATGGCGATAATAATTGCGCAATCAAGCCTCGAGAAATTGTTTAAAAATGTACACTGCCGGCCAAAAGTTTGAGTACACCAGTCGAAATTTCTTGTCGCACTAAAAGCTAGATAGCGGACTCAAAAATGAAGATAATCAAATTTCCCAAGCGGCATTTTAAAGAGGACACATTTACCTTCATTTTGTCTTTTCCGAAAAAAAATTTACAATTTTTTTTTTTGCCCGGTACGCCTTTTTGAAAATGGCTATTTTTCAGCTTTTTTTTTTGCACGTCTAAAACTGCCCGCATAACTCCTGGCGAATTTCTTCGCTCGTTTTTTCCATGGCCCCATAATTCCCAAATGGAGCCCCTCCACTCATCAGAGAGCCGACCAAAAATTGTGAAAAATAAATTTTCCAAAAAAAATTCTGAAAAAATTCTGGCTACTTCAGTGTGAACCTATGCAACTTTTTACCCTCCTGACATTTTCTCTGAAACCCCGTAGTTATTGGACTACGCCTATTTTTCTAAAACATACCTTTTTTAGCTAAAAATGCAATACTGGGGCGAAAAAAATCGTACGAAACTTTCTAAAAAAACAAAAATTTAGGTTTTGATAGCCTCTTTAAGTTTGTCATGGAAAAAATGAGCGAAAAAATTCGTCAGAAGTTATGCGGGCAGTTTTAGACGTGCAAAAAAAAAGCTGAAAAATTGCCATTTTCAAAAAGGCGTACCGAGCCCAAAAAAAATTGTAAAAATTTTTCTAAAAAGGCAAAATGAAGGTAAATTTGTCCTCTTTGAAACGCCGCTTGGGAAATTTGTTTATCTTTATTTTTGAGTCTGCTATCTAACTTTTAGTGCGACAAGAAATTTCGACTGGTGTACTGAAACTTTTGGCCGGCAGTGTACATTGATCAATTAATAAATGGATTGCTATTGAAACGTAACTATGAATTTCAGGACCAGTATCAATTCTGTTATCGCGCAAGTCTGGAATATCTTGGCTCGTTCGATCATTACGCCAACTGACAAGCGGAAACTCGCGAGCCGAGGGAGCAAAAACAGCAGCAACAGCAGCAACAACAACAACAACAACAACAGCCGCCCAGCATCAGGGACCGAGGCGATCGTCAGCACAGCAGCAACGCGAGGAACCGAGAAAGCGCCGAGATCAGGGCCAAGGTCCGACGCGTGTAACGAGATTTTCTTGAGACTTAGAGAGAGAGGGAGAGGAAGAGAAAAAAAAAGAAATCTCGCGAGAATAGAAGTGCGGACTGTTTTTTTTTTTGTAGTTTTTTTTGACACTTGTTCTCGGAGATGCGCGTTAGTTTTTCTCGCGACGACCGCGCGCTCGCTCGTTGTGTCTGTTAATGAGGGTCACGTGCTCGCAACGACAATACTAAAAAAAAAAACTCAGACACTCTTGCCCAAGATACATATATACGTATACATGCATATGTATGCAAACACACACGTAAGGTATAAACAAAAGTACGAGAAAGATTTCGATCGATCAAATATTTCTCGGGATTTCGTTAATTCGAATATTATAGAGATTATTTTATCGATTGAAATCCTTATACTTCAGATTTTGAAGCTTGCAAGCAAAAAAAAGGGAATTCATTGATTCCTTACGTTTTTCTTGTAAACTGCAGAATTTATTCATATATAAACTTGTGTGCATCATTAACCAACCATTAACAAACAAAAGATATAATTCAAACGCGATGTAGATTCATTGTTTCATGACGAGAAAGGGAGAGAACTGAGATAGAGAGACGGAGACGGAAAGCGAGAGAGAGAGAGGGATGGAAAAATATTAATAAGCAAAATTAGTCACGATCCCGTCGATCGTAAAAAATATCGTTCCGCGTAGATAGATCTCGACTTAGGATTTACGGTATTGTTATAAGAAGAAGCTGACAAAGAAGAGACGCTCTCTTTGAAGAGAAAAAACGCAAAAAAAAACACACAAGTAAGGAAGAACAGCCGCGATCATTACCCGTGCGCTATCGTCAAATGACGGAGCAAGACTGCCACACGCGTATTGGACAACGTGCCCTATCCTCCTCCTCCTCCTCCTTTACCTCGTCTTCGAGGATCCTCCATCTCTTCATCCATTAATATTCGGATACGCCGTTAATGTTTTCCCGTTTTAGACACGGATACTTGTAACGTCGCGCATTCGACGTTTCGTCTATTCCACTAGATCGTTTTCGAGGGAGAAAAATGGGGAATAGTATTAAAGTTCGGGAAATTTATTCTCGATTGAATTCCACAATTTCTCAGATTTTTTTTTCTCCTAGATTGAAAATTCCACTAGATTGAAATTTTCCCTAGATTGAAATTTAGCCCGAATTGAATATTCCCCTAGATTGAAATTTTCTCCCAGTTTGACTATTTCCGCAGATTAAAATTTCCCCCAGATTTGCTCTATATTGAAATTTCCCCCAGATAGAGTATTTCCCCACATTGATATTGCGCCCACATCGAAATTTATCCCCAAATTAAAATTCTTCCTAGATCTAATTTTCGCTCAGCTAGAGCTTTTCCCCCAGACTCCAATGTTCCCCAAATCAAAATTTGTCTTTTTTCTTTCCTCTGCCAAGTGTCATCGATCCACCTTCCGAAAAAAAGCAAAAAAAAAACTCTCGCGTTTCTCCGCATCGCGCGCGACGTCGAAACAAAACAAAACAAAAAAAAAACACTATACAAACTTTATCGATAAATAGCCTCGTAATGTATACGACGTAATTTGTCCACCGAACAATCCATCGGACGATCATACGTGTATAGGGATTTTCTCAATTCTTTTCTAACTCGAGAAAAAAAAAAAAAATTACCGATAAAGGAGAAGAATTTTTTTTTTATGGAAAAACGAAAACGAATCGATTTTGCTGAAGAAAAAGAGGCCGCCGGGCGGGGGCGGATGGGGAAAGGATGACGGGGGAAAAAAAAACGGACTCAAGACTCGTTGAAACGAAACATATCTCCGAGTGCGGCGTTCATTCGATCTTTACAATCTTCTCAGAGAGAAAAGAAACCTCTAGCATTCTCTTCGAACACACGTACAAATATATATATACATATATATATATATACACTACCGGCGAAAAGTTTCCGGACAAAAGTTTAAAAGAGTGCCGGAACGGTTTTCTATGCCGTTTCGCTGGTAGTCGACCTATGCCAATTTAATAAACGGCATTTTAAAGAGGAGGGATTTACCTTCATTTTGGCTTTGTTCAAAAATGTTTACGATTTTTTTTTACAATTAGCACCCGGTTTTGAAAACGACCATTTTTCGTCGTTTTTTTTTTGTTCCTTTTTGAGTGGACCCCGTTTGCAGTAAAAAATTTTTTTACGCATTTCTTCGACCAAAATCATAAAGGGGGAAGCCTAAGCTTCGATTTCATTTTTAAAAAAAATTTCTACGATTTTTTTTTTCCAACAATATTTCGTTTTTTGTGACAAAATGGATAATTTGAAAATTGCCCCGGAGTACGAAGACGATGAGATTTACAACCCAAACAAACAAACTTTTGTCCGGAAATTTTTCGCCGGTAGTGTAATATATATATATATATATATATATATATATATATATATATATATATATATATATATATATATATATATATATATATATATATATATATATATATATATATATATATATATGAACGTGAAAATTTACACATTTTTCCATCTCCTTTTCTTCTAAGATAGACTGACACACGTTGACATACGTATGTATAAAATTGTTACCATGACCTCAGCCTTTTATTATTCTCCATTCCAATGGAACTCATCAGAGGCATTGCCTGCGTCTCTCTGTCCTCGTCTCTCCCTCCCTCTCTCCCTCTCTCTCTTTCTCTCTCTCTCTCTCTCTCGATGTGACTTTGCACGTAAAAAGCAAAAAAATCCATTACAATTTCCCTAGCAAGGAACCCTAGAGAGAGAGAGAGAGAGAGAGAGAGCGAGAGGAAGATAAAAAAAACGTACGAGAAAAAAAATTGAGCTCACACGAGAAAATTGCCATACTGCCAAAATCGACAATTATTAACAAAATGCTGTGTACCAATTACGCACGACTGAGACGGGTGGGAGGGTTGCGGGGGGTCTTCTCATTATATTCTATTGTGAATTTAATTAGCTCATAAGCATAAGAAAAAAGAAGAAAAAATAACAACTGTTATCGTAAACGTAGTTGTTTAAGTGACTAGATAAAAAGGGACAAAGCGTAAGGAAAAGAAAAAAGAAGACAGACATACGCGAATAATTATTTATGTAAGGTCGAATGTGAGAGGCCCTCGAGCCTGCAAACATATACATATATACATAGACACATAATTATGCGAGCGCTCTTAAGTTTTGCGACGGCGAAAGAACTTTGATCGAGAGAGGGCGCAAGAAAGAGAGTGAGAGAGAGAGAGAGAAAGAGAGAGAGAGAGAGAGAGAGAGAGAGAAAGGATAAACATAATGTACCTACAAAAAAAAGCACTGTACGTTGAAACTCACGCGAAAGCGCAGATCCCGTGCCCTCGAGCTTGTCACACACACACACACACACACACACACACACACACACACATTCCTCGTTCATCTGGCGCGCGCGCATTGTACAAAGTTTATTATTGCCATTGTTCAAAGAAAAAAAAATTTCATCTTCCACTTCCGCTCACATCATCGTCACATTTTCATTTTTCACTATCAATTTTTTCTTTGCTTTCTTTTTGGCATTCCCGTTTCGTTAAACTAAAATTACGCGCGAATTCGTTGATTCGAAAATGACGCGAGAAAACGAAGAAGAAAATGCGTGTACCGCGTGTAAATTGGACGCGAAGATTCGGAAGGAAAGCGAAAGTGTACGCGCGAGTAGTACGAGACACTCAATGTTGGTTAAGGCGAGACTGTAAAAAAGCTTTTGTGAAACACAACAATTCATGGAAAAAAGCTTTCGTGAAACAAAACTGCATGGAAAAAAGCTCTCGTGGAACAAAAATTCATGAAAAAAAGCTTCCGTGAAACAAAAATTCACGAAAAAAAGCTCTCGTGAAATAAAAATTCACGAAAAAAGCTTTCGTGAAACAAAAATTCATGAAAAAAAAAGCTTTCGTGAAACGAAAATTCATTTAAAAAAAGCTTTCGTGAAACAAAAATTCATGAACAAAAGCTTTCGTGAAACAAAAATTCATTAAAAAAAGCTTTCGTGAAACAAAAGTTCATGAAAAAAAGCTTTCGCGAAACAAAAATTCATTAAAAAAAAGCTTTCATGAAACAAAAATTCATGAAAAAAAAGCTTTCGTGAAACAAAATTTCATGAAAAAATGCTTTCGTGAAGAAAAACCGATTTTTTATTTGCCCACACACACACACACACCCAGAAACACATATGTCCCTACCGAATGAGCGAATTAATTTTTCCTCTTCATTCGCCACGTACTTCAAGCGAAGTTAATACATTGCCGTCCACGAATACGTTGTACGTACACATCGCAAGCGACAATTCTCACGATTAATTGACGTTTTTCCTCTACTCGTAACTGTCACCTTTCCTCTTCCTCTTTCTCTCTCTCTCTCTCTCTCTCTCTCTCTCTCTCTCTCTCTCTCTCTCTCTCTCTCTCTCTCTCTCTCTCTCTCTCTCTCTCTCTCGCTCTCTTTCTCTCTCGCTCTCTCTCACTCATTCACTTAGTCTCTCCGATGAAGCATTATACACGACGACGCGTACATTTGACAATATAACAAATACGATAACTTTTTATGTCCATACATTTATCATTTCGTTCATATGGGCCACACTACTTTAGACACTGTGTGTCTCCGATATACAAGGACACTGGTTATTGGTGACGATCCCGTGAAAGGCTAGTAGGACATATTTTCCGCCATCAAATGATCCAGTAATGCTTTATACAAAACTGTACCATTTTCTTGACATTATATTTATTATCATTTTTAAGTATGCGAATCCTCTTTGGACAGCTAATAATGTGTAATTCTTTTTTTAAACCTTCGTGGTCACCCTGGATAGACCCGTCAATCAATTTTGGTCTGTATTGACCATCTTACCTGGAGTTTCAAGTATCCTCATGCCATAAAATTTACCCTCTTCACATGTCGGAATAAATACCTTTTTTGGAAGGCGCACTAGGCTACTATTTTTTTTTTTCCCCAAAAGTAGCATATCTAAGGAGTATCGCGTCCAAATTTTAGGTAAAAATGTTGAAAATTCACGAAACTGTGATGTTTTTTAACGAAAAAGTGTTTTGTGTTTTCACCTCTTGATTTTTTTATAACACGTCGCCATTTTTTTTTTATAAATAAATTTTTCGTACGTCATGTAGAAAGTTCAAAGCATGTTTCGTAATTATTTGAACCAATTCGGACGGATAGTTTGGTCAGAATACTTTTTTGAAAAATGACTGGGTAGAATCGACCCAAGTGTCATCACCGCGATTGAATTTGGATGTGTGACCACGAAGGGTTAATAATCCGCAGGCCAAGTAACTTAGTGATTTAAAAAACAAAACTTGCAACTTTTCAAACAAAATGAATTCAAATAAAATTACGAAAATTATTAGACTTGCTGAGTTTTGGACAGTGTTGGGCGTTAATCAATTAAATGTTCAATCAGTTCATTAATTGACCAACAAAGTAATTGCGATTATTTCAATTGACCAAAAAAGTAATTGCAATTATTCTAATTGCAATAAAAATTAATTGCAATTAACTATTAATTGCATGTTGCAATTAATTTATTTGGATTAATCTATGTTAATTGCAATTCGCAATTAAAACAATTGCGATTAGCTATTAATTGCATGTTGCAATTAATTTATTTGGATTAATCTATGTTAATTGCAATTCGCAATTAAAACAATTGCAATTAACTTTTTTAATTGTTCTAAGAAACAATTAAAACTAACAATTAATTTTCTTAACTTTACAGATATCGGATAGGACGTGTTTGTTTGGGTTTTGTAAGATTACGCAGCCCCCTATGCAATAATTAGTTTTTATTGTTTGTTTTTGATCAAATACACGAAAAATATTGAAAATTGATTAGTTTCTAATCGTGAGTTTTCACAATTACAATTAATTAATTGTTAATGGTTATAGTAGTGATTAAGAATTAATTAATTGTTAATCTTTAATTACCTTAGCAATTAAATTTTGCCCAACGCTGGTTTTGGATCCCTGATTCAAATATTTCTGCAAATTATTCTTTTTTTATTGTTGACAATTCTTCGTTACTGTGTCCTCAAACTACAACTAATTTTAAAAAGTTTGATTCCATACAACAGTTATTTTTTTTCAAATTAATTTTCAGTTTCCCTCGTTAAAAAAAATAATATTTCGAAAATGGTTCACTTTTGCATAAAACATGGCCGGATTATTTGATAGCGGAAAACATGTCCTACAACCCTTTCATGGAATCGTGACCAATAACCATTAACTTTGTATATATACAATATATATATATATATAATTTACACATAATTGTGGGGCTGACATATAGGGCGAGAGGGCCGGGAATTCACGACTATGTGTACATAAATGCACCATCTGTCATTATTAATAGCATTATTATTATTATTATTATTATACATATATATATACTTTATACGTAAGAATTGAATGAGAAGAAAAGAAAACAACAAAAATAATATATACGGGATGACAATTATAATGTGACCATGCATTTTTTAAGGGCCTTGCGCGGAGATTTTGCGATCGAGATAAATATGATTTTTAATTGTTTTTTCGGACCTCTTCGGGAAAAAAAAATGAAGCATATTTTTGGTGACCGGTAGTAATTGCCAGAAAAAAATGGAGCAGTCTGGAAAAAAATCGATATTTCATTTTGAGTACAAAAGGATAATGATAAATTCCAAATACAAAACACTCCTGAAGATCTTTTTTTTTCTGCATCCCGTCATAGAGAAAAAAAAAATTGTCAAAGATTCATCCTAAAGTGGACAGATGGAATTGAATTCCATAAAAAAAAAAGTTTTTTCAATTCTTTCGTGTTCGGTATTTAATTATCTTCATTCTACTGAAGGCAAAACGGAATTTTGATTTTTTTCCAGAATGCTCGATAATTAAATTCAAAATACAAAACACCCCTGAAGAACTTTTCTGCATCCCTTCATCGAGAGAAAAAAAACATTATCAAAGATTCATCCTAAAGTGGACAGATGGAATTGAATTCCATAAAAAAAAAAGTTTTTTCAAGTCTTTCGTATTTGGTATTTAATTATCCTCATTCTACTGAAGGCAAAATGAAATTTTTATTTTTTTCCAGAATGCTCCGATTTATGAAAATACGTACTCGGCACAAAAATACGATATATTTATTTTCGAAGAGCCAACATTAAAAATCATTAAATATCATATTTTCCTCGGTCGCAAAATCTCCGGACAAGAAATTTAAAAAACTTACGGCCACCTCATAATTGTCACCCTGTATATATATATATATATATATAATGAAATAGTTATAAATATTATTCTAAAAGAAGAAAAAATCGTGCGGTGAAAAAGGGCGGTGGATACGAGTAGTAGAAAAAGAAGGAAAAAAAAAAACACGTTTGAATATTCGCCAGATTAAAATAACCAGAGTAACGAAAGATCTGCAATAAAAATTTGGAGAAAGGAAAAGTCTCGTTGGACGAAAAAGACGCAATGAGCAGGGAAACCCAAATTTGTACATGAGTAAAAGCGTAAACTTCTCGAATTTTCTCTCGATCTCCCTTGTTCCGATACTCTTTTTTTTGTATCTTTGTTTTTTTTTTATATTTTTTTACGAACTGACTTGCGCGTAATACTTTTTTTTTTGTAGAAATTATGTATTTCATTGATGAGAAATTGTCTTCTTTTTTTTTTTGTACGCGTACGAAATTGGTTGCATCCGCTCGACGATGCGCGGCAACTATTCGTGTAGTCTAGATTTGTATTTGCGTAGGATTTTGCAACGTTGTATCAGTGTAAGAGTCGGTTGAGACGAGAAGGAAAAAAATTGTGTCTCGTTTTAGTTAATATTTGACGAATGGACATGGCCATTCGGACGAAGCAACTTTGGTTCGTCGACGAAACACTCGTTTCTTTTTTTTATTGTATTTTTTAAAATACTTTACACGCCCTAACGATCCAGGATGTATCGCGACTACAGTCGTAGCCAAAAGTTTCGTTCGATCGCAGGATCAATGTTGCCGAAGCGACAAAAATTCGAAATAAAAAAAACGACAAAAATAAACCCAAATACGAGATAATTGATTTTCGATAATTAATTAAGCGAAAAAAATGGTCTCGATTTATTCGAAATTCTTGTTAAATTCATCCGATTCGTTATTCGATTTTTTTTTCTCTCAATGGACGCGCATTTTTGAAGATTTTTTCTCACAAAATTTGCCCTGTTTGGGTTTGTTTGTACCTTCTGTATGCAAATTTTTCGAATTGCAAAAAAGAAAAAACTATACCCTCTTGAATTTATTTTTGCCCGAAATTCTGCGTTACGCTTTACGTTGTTCCTGTAGAAAACAAAAAATCCGAAAAAAGGTATTAAAAAATTTCCGACAAATTCAGAGAAAAAAGAAAGTATAATTTCTCTTCTGGAAAAAGAACGAATTTGTTTGGTATACGAAAAAAAAAAATTCTCTTCTATATATTCCTTCAATATTAAATTGTTTTCCAAATAATTTAGTGATCATTTTTCCTAAGAATTTAAAAAAAAAACGCACTATCAAATATCCCAACAATTCTGAGAAAAAAAAAACAATTTCTATTCTAAAAAAAAAACAAAACCCCGAATTTATCTCAGAAACGAAAAACCTCTTTTTTCTCCATTCCTTAAACGTTCAATTACGTTCCAAATAATTTTGTGATTTTCAAGAAAAAAAAATCCAAAAGAAACGTGCATTTCGGAATATCCACACGATTTTCAAAAAATAATAGTTTGTATCACGCGAAAAAAAAATAGATTCATTTCATAAATGAAAAACCTTTTTCTATATTCCTTACAGATTAAATTATTTTCAAAATAATTCAATGAGACTTTTTTTCGCTATTATTATTAAAAAGCGATGTGTTTGAAATTATTTTCTTTTTTTTTTTTACATTTTGCTACGATTTATACTCGCGAGACATTCTCGATGTGATGAGTCGTTTTCCTCTATATCGTCGTTTTCTTATATATATATATATATATATATATATATATATATTTAGTCGATCAGCGAAAAAGGGACACCTCTACTTAAACTCGTGCGGATTACTTACCATTGTTTATTGATAAGTTCGTCACATTCCGACACATTTGTAAGTTTTTTATACATAGATACATATATATATATATATATATATATATATATATATATATATATATATGAGGTATTCCACGCCATTTCACCTAGCCCGTGACCCCGACCATTTTTTATTTTTCTGATTTTGTTTTTTTTTTTGAAATTGTACCCCATGAAAAGAATATCCACACAAATTTTTTAGATTTTTATCTCTTCTCTTTTAGCAGTTATAATTCTCAAAAAAAAATCGTTTTCGGAAGTTTTGGAAACGTTTGAACGCTGATAACTACTGAACTAATTGAGATATCGACAAATGTTGATATATCATTTTTTTTTCATTTTGAAGCATACTTTCGTTAAAAAATATGAAAAAAAAAATCAATTATGAATGTCAACGTTTTTTTGTTGCTTCTAAAGTGAAATCTATTTTTTTGAAAGATGATTGCCATTTATCATTTTTTTTTCAACAAAATTTCTAAAATAGAGTGACCCATTTTATGATTTTTAAGACTAGTCTCATCGTCGGTCCATTTTTCCTTCCATTTTTTTTTTCGAATTAATCATATTTTTTTGAGGGAGTTTTATCATATTAATCGCCAATAATGCTATTAATGATATTGTGATTTCCAATTCGGCTTCGACAGGCCTGGAACGGTTTATTTTTTATTTGTGTTGAATTTAACAAAAAAAATGATATTCTATTCAAAACCAATTAAAAAAAAATAAAAAATCATTTCTTTTCGTTGAATTTGGCACAAATAAAAAATTAACCGTTTCAGGCCTGTCGAAGCCGAATTGAAAATCAAAAAACCATTAATCGCATTATTGGAGATTAAAATGATAAAACTCCCTTAAAAAAATATGATTAATTCTAAAGAAAAATAGAAGGAAAAATGGACCCACGATGAGACTAGTCGTAAAAATCATAAAATGGGTCACTCTATTTTAGAGAATTAAAAAAATAAATAAAAAATCATCTTTGAAAAAAATAGTCTTCACTCTCGAAGCAAAAAAAACGTTGACATAGATAATTAATAATTTTTTTCATATTTTTTTAACGAAAGTATGCTTCAAAATGAAAAATGATGTATCGACATTCGTCGATATATCAATTAGTTCAGAAGTTATCAGCGTTTAAACGTTTCCAAAACTTCCGCAATCGAAATTTTTGGAAAAATTAGAACTCCTAAAAGAGAAAAGATAAAAATCTAAGAAAGTTGTTTGGATATTCCTTTCATGGGGTACAATTTTACAACAACAAAAAAATCAGGAAAATAAAAAATGGTCGGAGTCACGGGCTAGGTGAAATGGCCTGGAATGCTTCATTTATATTGCGTTCGCGTAATCGCCCCATTTATCATCTTTACGCGTTACTAGACTATCCTTCGATCGGTGAGCACCCTCGAAGGGATGTGAAAAACAAAACGAACAAAAAAACAGAGAAAACAGATACGCAGTAAGTCGATCGTTGATGTTTTTTCCGCAAATTTCTGGCTGCTCCATTTTTCTCCACGGATCATTGTCCGACGTTATACACGAAAGAACGTATTATAAATATATTTGTGGTAGGAAAAGAGAGGAGAGAAACTAGCCCGTATTCAAAGACGATTCTCAAGCGCATTTTTTTTCATCTCGTACGTTCCTTTTTTTTATTTATTCCAACGTCCGTTACCGTACAGAAACATATCGTCGTACCCGAGCGGACACGTTACTTTCGAACATTCCCGACCGGAAGTTCGATTTTTTTTACCGTAAATTTTAACGAATTTTCTTAAAAAAAAAAAAAAAAAAATATGCCTATCGTGAAAAAAAAAATTCTGACGCTTATTTTTCATTGTTGACAAACGAATCCGAGCGGACCCGACGAGAATAAGTATCGAAGAGTGAATTTTTTACCGCATTCACACGTACAGGTTCATCGAAGATGAGCGTCACGTTTTTTTTTCAATTGCGCAATTTTTTCAATCGCGATTAATCATCGAACGAAAACGTTCAACTTTTGTCACATCAACTTTTCGTCGCGTCAACAGTTCGGCAAAAATATTCGACGCGAACAGGGACGCGTGCAAAACGGATCGACGGAAGAAAAGAAGGAAAAAAAAAAAAAAAAGAAACTGTTGACTCGATCTCTCTCTCGTTGTGAGATTTTTAATCGTAGCGCGAACACGCGAAACCCACACCGGAATAACAACAACAACAACAACAACAAAAGAAATACGAAAAACACGCGCGAGAGTGATGGACGGGGGAAGTCAAATACTAAATAACGTTGAGATAATGGTAAATTATTTTGTGATACTTTCTTGCCAGAAAGAATACAACAGGCTGAGGCGAATAATAATAATAATAATAATAATGATAACGGAGACAACAGAAAATACGATGTTACTGATTATTATAATATAAATTAACTAAAATTATTGTGTAATAGGACGAATATGTGAAACGCGGAAGAAGAAGAAGAAGAAGAATACCATGTACATTATTATTGTATTGCCCAGTGGCGCGTCAAATAGATTAGCGAATGACAGTGTACGAATAATCTCCGTTTTTTTTTTCTTCCATTTCTCCTCCCCTTAACGTCCGCTCCATAATTATCCGTAAAAAAAAAAGAAAAAGTGTTTCACACCGCGTATTCAACATCAAAGATATCGAGAATAGCTTGATCAGCCGTTTCCGGTTCGTATATATAGAGTGTCCTGCTCGTATTGAGTGAAACCTGATAAAAGTTTCGAGTGGAATTCGGTTCGGACAGCCGGATAAGATAGCACGCTCGATTTGACCTTGGAAATAAGCGTCAAGGTCATTCCAAGGTCAATTTCGAAATATTGAACGGGAACCGACATTTTTTTATCGCGTATTCTTGTAGCTCTCGAGAGCTTTTCAAAACACTACGATTGAATGTTTTTTCCATTGAGTACTTTTTGAGCTATGAGAATTGACGAAAAATCGTTGATTCGACGATGATGGGACACCCTCTGTATACGGCGAAAATTCAAATATAAATGTATATTTATACATATATGTAAATATATATATGTGTATTATTAGGAATGAAACAATGACTTTGGAAGGATCAAATCACGATTATAGTGTGTTCGATGTTCAGATGATGTTGGCTTGTTGATTGGGCGTTGTCGTTGGTGGACTCTTGTCCGTCATCATCGACGCCATTACCTGCGAATACAAAGGAACGATCAAGTGCGCACAGCAGGCATAACTTCGGTTTTTTTTTATAATTATTTGACAAGCACAATGTGGTGCTTGTTTTTATTACAAACTTTTATTTAACTTCACTTGTTGTGAGATGCAAAAGGGAAAATCAATATTTCACCCACCTCGCGACTACTTATAGCTCTGAAATTTGGAAACATGCATCTAAGAGGTGACAATTCATGATTCAACTATAATAAATAAATAATAACGACTTTCTGTGAGATGCAAAATTGAAAATCGATATTTCACCCACTTCACTTCAAATTGTATGCATCTAAGAAGTGACAATGCATGATTCAACTAGAATAAATAAATAAATAAATAATAACGACTCTCTGTGAGAGGCAAAATGAAAAATCGATATTTCACAAACTTCCCGACTACTTAGAGCCCAGAAATTTTGCTTACATGCATCTAAGAGGTGCATGCAAAAAAAAAGGTCAAGAGATAAAATAGGTTAAAAGGTAAGGTACAATAGGTGGTGAGCCAACATCTACTATAGATGCCAACTATCAAAGTTCTCCAGGATTTCTCCGGACAATCAATCAATAATGACACCGGTTCGCTTGGACGAATTAATGCCTCTTTGCAAAATTGTCAGAGCTCTAGTAAAATCAATCAAAGACTAAAAAGTAGAAAATAATTTATATCAAATGTTTTTTTAACAAGCTTTTATTTGATGTACCAAAACGTAGAAAATAATTTCTTCCTAACAAGTCACCTATACGTGACTATAAATAAAAGCTCGGCGCGATCAAAATTTAGACATATAATCTTTAATTTGCATAAATCGGTTAACATAGCAACTGTATTTAATTTACTGTAAAACAACCTTAGATTTCGTAAATAAAAATCGGGAAACTGAGTATAAACGTGTGATAATATCTCTAATTACTATTCCGCCAAATTCAATTTCCAATTCAAATCGAATTTATTAAACACTTAAAAAGTTAAGCACAGCAAGCTTTTATTTATTTAAAAAAAAAAAAATTCTACGTTTTAGTACATTAAATAAGAGCCTGTTTAAAAAAAATGTATTAATAATTTTAATTATTGCTTTGAATAGTTTCAGGATTTAAGACGAAGCTTCCCGAGAAGAAGGCGAAACGATAGGAGGGCTCGAATTTTTTGCAGTGGGGAAAAAAAATTCGTTTGTTCTCACGCCTAGATATTAAGAATAAAGCATTCCTTTTTCTGTACATTAAAAATAAATTGATAATAAAGTATTATTGGAAAAAAATAAATAAAAAAAAAACATTCATGCAACGAAATAATTTAATACGAATAAATTGATATAACGAAATGAATTAATATGATGCAAATAAATAAAAAGCAATAAATGAATCAAGTAAAACGAATTAATTTAATTGAATAAATGAATAAAATTAAAAGTATTGACGTAACGAATTAAATAATTGTAATGATAAAAAATAGATAAAATAAAATGTATTAATAGAACAAATTGAATGAATAAAAAGCAATAAATGAATCAAATGAAACAAATTAATTTAATTGAATAAATGAATAAAATTAAAAGTATTGACGTAACGAATTAAATAATTGTGATGATAAAAAATAGATAAAATAAAATGTATTAATATAACAAATTGAATGAATAAAAAGAAATAATGATAAATACACGTACGTTTTGCATTACTTGTTTTCGCAAAAAGTCTTTCGTCGCTGTCGATATATTCTGCGTATTGCCCATTTTGCATTTGACGTAGCCGTAGAGATTGGCACCGTTGAAGAGAATGGCGACGCACACGAGTAAAAGCCATTTGTACTCGAAGCGAAAGAACGCGACGATGAAGAAGATGGACCAGAGGATGGGACAGAAGATGAGAGCGAGCCAGAAGATTCTTGCCTCGGACGGGTGTATCCGATTCTGCTGAGAACCCTGAAACAAAGGGCACATAGCAGCTCCGACTTAAGGGCAGGTTACCGTTCATTGACGATGAAAAAATTAATTTTTTTTTTCCTAATTTGCATCTTTGAGGGTTTACGTGGATTTGAAAATTTCAAAAAATCCATTTTTCAATTTTATTATCCAATAGTACAATATGTTCAGAATATTCTCCCAAAGTTTTGAGTCAATCGGAGTAAAAGTCTAGGAGAGAGACCCTTTGGGAATTCCCCCGTTCGGAAAGAGGGAAATCAATTCCCCCAATGAATTAATTAGAATAATTAAGAACAATGAATGAAAAAAAAAACGTAATAAAAGCAAGTACAAATGATCCTTTAATTGATTTTTAACAAAAACGTAAATTCTGACGTTGCAGAACACGATGAAAGAACAATCGCAGGAGTTTGGTCTTTTGTGGGGTTGCCAAAGATACTCTGAAGTTAAAAAAAAATTAAAATGATCCTGTCTATCCGTTATTTGCAGAGTTATGGCAAGTTAAGCAAAAATCCCTAAATACGTAATTTTGTACATTTTTTTTCGATTACCATTCTTGCAACGAAAAAAAAAGCTTTTATCGTACACCAATAAACAGGCCTCGTAGAGGATACTTTAAAGTTTTCAAAACCCACCTTAAATTTTCTGTACGATCATTAGTTCCCGAGTAATTGATTACCAAAGTTAAAAATGACTTTTTTACTTTGAACGACGATAACTCAGCGAAAAATCACCGTACAGAGCTCGTGGACCGCTCAAATTAAAGAGGAAGAATCAAACTAAACGAAAGTTTAGGTGAAAAGATTGAAAAAAATGTATTAACGTCCATGGACCTTTTGAAAGACAGGCAAAAATGTTGAAATTTTTTCTTTCGTTGGTTTTCTTATGATTACTAAAAAACCGCTCATGATAAGAATGTTGGACCTCAGGATCTGAAAACTAGAATGTTGTAGCTTCAATTTGCTTTTTTTATTTTTGCTCTACGTTGATTTTACGCGGAGATACAGCTTCTTGAAAATGACCCAAAAATGTTGGATCTTTTTCTTGATCCTTTAATTGTTGCGCGTACTGTAAATATCGAATTTTTACGAACCCTGAAAACTGCACTTTCGGCACTGCTATGAGGATTGGAAGAAACGTCTCCAGTGTTGTGTGCCTTCTCAAGGAAGTTATTTTTAAGGGGACAATATTGAATTGTAATCAGTCTTATTACTTAATTTACACTTGTTTCTTTAAAATTAATTTCTTTCGATTAAGCCGGATATTCGGTTCGTCACAGTAGCCCAACTTCGGAAATTTAATTTTAATTAAAGCTTACGCTAGTAGTCCAAAAATTGATCTAACCTTCCTCGACTCGAAGACCCAGTGGCTCTTGCCGTTGTCGTCAACGTAGTTCCACCACCTCAGTCCGACCATCAATCTTCCGGTTATGTTTTTCACCGTCCAAAAATCCATCGACAGCAGGAGTACCACGACGACGTAGCTGGCTATGAAGCTACTGGAGAACGCTCCGCAGACGAGGTAGACTACTATGGCGGCGATCCTGAACGCCAGATGAAACGTCGTCACGTAAGGGTGCCTGTGTCGAATTTCCCAAATTTTTGGAAGAATTTTTTTTTAATATTGTTGAAATGTTGCTCTTTTATTTGCTTAATATTTTGAATAAAATAATTTATATATTATATTTTTTTAAAAGTAGAGAAAATATGCTTTTCAGATCTTTCACTCGTCTTACACGCTTCGTTTAATGTTTTTTTTTCTCAATCGATCAACTTTGATAAAAAATCATGTCGGCAAAATCGACAAAAAGCTTTAACTTTGAGCTCGAGAGATTGGAACTTTGGTCAAACGCGGAAAAAATTTGTCCTCACTTGAGTTTGTCGGCTCTGTGGACTTCCTCCTCTTCGCCAAAGGCCAGCGTGTCGTCATCCATCAGGAGAGGGACCTGCGAATAGGGCGAACATCATCTCGAAGAGACAAGATCGAGCGGTCCAAACAGTGGGAAAGTATTCTCCGTGTGTTTCAACGATTCGACATTTTGGACGCGTCGTACCAGAACAAAACGTGATTATTAATTTTCACAATTAAGGTGATTCGCGGTTGGTCGATGAAAATGAATAAAGCATTTTGTTTTTGATCCTGACTGTCGTAACTTTTCTGTCTTTTTTTTGTTTCAATGACGGAATACAAAACAAAAAGTTAGGGCATTTCTACATTGTTGCGATACAAACTTCAGACTTGGATGAGAACAATTGTGAATGTCATGTTTGGGTTCGTGCATGGAAAACTGTGATTATAGAGATTGTTTGAGTTTTAACATCAAAAAAATTATAAATATGAAGTTTGTTTGGGTTTCAACATGAAAAAATATGAATATGAAGTTTGTTTGGGTTTCTACATTTAAAAAATAATGTATATAACGTTTGTTTGGGTTTCAACATGAAAAAAATATGAATATGAAGTTTGTTTGGGTTTCAACGTGATAAAAATATGAATATGAAGTTTGTTTGGGTTTCAACATGAAAAAATTGCGAATATAAAGTTTGTTTGGGTTTGAACATAAAAAAATTACGAATATAAAGTGCATTTGGATTTGAACATGAAAAAATTATGAACATAAAGTGCGTTTGGGTTTGTTTGGGTTCTCATATGAAAAAATTGCAAATATAAAGTTTGTTTGGGTTTGAACATGAAAGAATTACGAACATAAAGTTTTTTTTGGGTTACAAGAAAAAATTACGAACATAAAGTTCGTTTGGGTTTGAACGTGAAAAAATAACGAATGTAAAATTTGTTTGGGTTTGCGCATGAAAAAATAACGCATATAAAGTTCGTTTGGGTCATTTTCATTTCCACATGATGCAATTACGAATATAACGTTTGTCTGGGTTTAAACATGAAAAAATTACAGACATAAAATTCGTTTGCATAGTTGCTTGAAATTTCCGAAAAAAAAAACAACCACGATATTGACATTGGCAATGTCAATATCCGCCCACCATTAATCTCGATCGCGTGTACGATTGGTCATCACAAAACTGCAAATATCGAATGTTTTTATACGATTTATATGCTTATATTTATATTCGCAAAAAAAAAAAACTGCTGTCAGGCAACGTGGTAAATAGCCGGAAACGTTTGACAAGTTGGAGAGCCGTCTGGCCGCGAGTAAAAGTACACGTAGAATGCTTCTCTTTAAACGTCGAAAATGTTGATTTTAATTTCAAGGAGATAGCGGAAAAAATGGATATTCCGTATGACCGAAGCACGCGTGCTTTTTTTGGTAAATCGTGCACATTTTTACTGCGATAAACAAATCGTTGGGAGTTTTTAGCGCGGAGATGAGCTTACCGAAGCAGAGGCCATGTTGACACTTGGCCCGATGCGACGTTGCGTGTCAGCGGCTCAAGGGCGCGGTGCTGCCGTTCCGCGGTAATTGCCATCGGTAGCTCGGTCGGTAAGTAGTGAAAAGTTGCGGGCGAAGCTGAATGGTTCTTTTTTTTCATCCCCTAAAGGTGAATTAATTTAATGTTTTTTTAATTTTATTTAAATTTTAATGTTAAATTTTCATGTTATTTAAATGTTAATGTTATTAAGTTTTTATGTTATTTAAATTTTAATGTTAAAATTTAATGTTGTTTAAATTTTGATGTCAAATTTAAATGTTATTTAAATTTTAATCTTAAATTTTAATGTTATTTAAATGTTAATGTTAAATTTTGATGTTATTTAAATTTTAATGTCAAATTTTAATGTTATTTAAATTTCAATGTTAAATTTTAATGTTATTCAAAGTTGAATTAATTCAATTTTTTTTTTTTCAATATTGATGGAATGTCTCGAATATTACGTTTAAGCTCGGTCGGTAAGAATCCCCGGGGCATAGATTTTACCTCCGGAGCAATCGGGCGATCCGACTTTGACTTTTGCGATTTTTGTTGTTGTTGCGTTGATCTTTGTTGATGCGTTAAACATTTACTTCGGCTACAATAGCATGAGAAACGCTTCAATTGTACTCATAATCAACCACAATTGATTTGAAAAAAAAATCAAAAAGTAAGGTGGAGTCGGTAACTTACCGGTAATTCTTAACTCTCATTTTTTTTAATTATAGACTCATCGCACAAACGGTAGGACATGTGCCACACGTTTCAATTATTTCCAGAATCAACCACAAATGACTCACAAACGTTGTGAAAAAAAAATCAAAAGTCAACGTTGAGTCGGTAACTTATCGGTAATTCTTAACTCTAATTTTGCAACCAAAGATTGATCTTGCATAAAGATTGCTCTCACAATCAACCATAAATAGTTGATTGTATTAATCATTCCTACAATTAGCCACAAGCGACGCACAAACGATTAAAGCAAAACGAGCCAAACAGTCAAAGCCGAGTCGGTAACTTATCGACAACTCTAAACTCTCGTTTTTTAATCAAACCTTTTAATCGTTCCCACAATCAACCACAAGCGACGTACAAACGATTGAAGCAGTAAAAAAAAACCAAAAAATTAAATTCAAGTCGCCAAGTTCGCGCAGCTCGGGAATGCCGCGGCTCTCGAATCGTGCGTCGCTGTCGCTCGCGTTGTTCAGTAGGCCAGTGCCTCTCGCGGTCGACGAACGAACCGCGCGAGAAACCGCTCCCGGCAGCGGTGTATTTTTGTATTCTCCTTCGCGCTCAGTTCCGACGTCGTCGTCGTTGTTTTTTTTTCTATCTTGTTTCCACTCGACAAAAAAAAAACGAGTTCCGTGCTGGCTCGTTTTTTCACTCCGACCAATCGAAAAGTCGGAACGTCTCAGAGGCCCGGCGGCGACGAGTCGTCGAACCGACGCGTTGTGCGCGAACGTTAATCTCTTCCGTGCCTGTGTTGTGTGTGTTTTTTTTTTGCCGTACGAACGTTCCACTCCGTGCCCTAAATGCAAATAAAAAAATCTCGCAATCGAACGTTCATCTTGCGTGGTGAACTTTGTGCGCGCGTGCTTGTGAAATATTTGCAAATTTGTCGCAAAGTGTGCGGGGGAGGGGCCGCCTGTTCGAGAATATTGACACTTTGAGGTTAGCCACGAGGCAAATTTTGCGCCTCCCGGCAATTTTTGCGCAACCGCGAATGTCAACAGAATTGTTGTGTGTGTGTGTGTGTGTGTGTGTGCCACGCGTGATGAGGGCATTCGTCCGATTCTCGAATGCCGGCTGCTAACGTATACGTAGAGAGTTTACGGGTGTGTATTTCGATACGACATAGAGGGTGTCCCGTTTAGAAAAATCGTGATAACTCGACAACAGGAAGGTAGATGGAAAAAAAATTCCGAGACACGTATCGAGTAGATTCAAACGAGAAGTAAAATGGTAAAATTGTTTTTTTTTTTAATATTCAGACAATGTTTTCAAGGTGATGTCAAGGTCATTTGTCTTTTAGCATTGAAATTGCTGCATTACATGTAGAGTAGTCATTTGTGGTTACAAGTTGTAAGTTTCAATTTTGGTGTGTACATTACAATGTTGGTGGGTTTGGGTTTGCTGAGGTTTTTTTGGGCTTGTTGAGGTTTGTTTGGGTTTGCTGAGGTTTGTTTGGGTTTGTTGAGATTTGTTTGGGTTTGTTGAGGTTTGTATGGGTTTGCTGAGGTTTGTTTGGGTTTCTTGAGGTTTGTTTGGGTTTTATTTGGCTTTGTAGAGGTTTGTTCGGGTTTGTTGAGCTTTGTTCAGTTTTGTTTGGGTTTGTTGAGATTTGTTTGGGTTTGTTGAGGTTTATTTGGGTTTGCTGAGGTTTGTTTGGGTTTGTTGAGGTTTGTTCGGGTTTGTTGAGGTTTGTTTGGGTTTGTAGAGATTTGTTTGGGTTTGTTGAGGTTCGTTTGGATTTGTTGAAGTTTGTTTGGGTTTGTTGAGGTTTGTTTGGGTGTGTTGAGGTTTGTTTGGGTTTGTTGAGGTTTATTTGGGTTTGCTGAGGTTTGTTCGGGTTTGTTGAGGTTTGTTCGGGTTTGTTGAGGTTTGTTTGGGTTTGTTGAGGTTTGTTTGGGTTTGTTTGGGTGTGTTGAGGTTTGTTTGGGTTTGTTGAGGTTTGTTTGGGTTTGGATGGCTGGATGGATGGATGGATAGTGAGTTTGTGACAATGTGAGTGAGAGAGTGCAAGAGTGAGAATGTCAGAAGAGAGTGAGAGAATCAGAGAGAGGGAGGGAGAGAAAGATAGAGAGCAACTCATATTATTTGCATGTACTTTTTGTTATCACCCAAAGAGTCTGATAACATTTTCAATGCCATGAAATAGTTGAACTTTGTGTAATATAGATTAGATTTTTCCAATGGGCACCTATATTTTTTTTTACAGCTGCCAGAGTGTCTACCGACCTGGCAAGTCGTGAAAAGTCTTAAATTTCATGAAATTACACTCAAGCCTGATAAGGTCACGAAATTAATGTCGTGACTTTCTACTAACTTTAAACGCGTTTATCTCAAAACTACATTTTTCAAGTCGGCCGGACTCATAACTCAAACAAATTTCAACCGATTCAGTTTGAAATTTTAACTGTATATTTAGAATGACCTTTTCTGAGGCACTACGTAGGATTTAAAAAAAATTATATTGCATAGTTCCTTTTTTATAAACAATTTTCTGACGATTTTCTCATAGCATTTTATACCTTTTGTTGTAGAAATCCGCCATTTTGACAAAAAAGCAATATATCAAACAAATCCTACGTACTTCTATAGCTATTCTTATATATAATCGAAAAAACTTTAGTGTCTCATCATAACTGAAAAATTATAGGAGCTTGTTGGTCCGGCCGTTGACCTTCAAGAAATAAAGGCGTCATCGGAAAAATGCTGCACAGTCGCCATTTTGACATGTATCGCTGTGAAAAAATAATTTTCTATAGTCAATTACGTGTATAATAAAACCCCTATTTTGTAATTCCGATTTATTTTATGGTTTCGCTGAAAAAAAAATCACAAAATATGCCCTTTTTTTTGCCTCTAGAGTGGCCTAAGGCCTTAATTGTCAATTGCAGAGGAACATATGACGAAGTGGGTAAAAAAAAATTCGTGAACTTTCACCGTCTAGTTTCAGAGTTGTAGTTATTGAAATAAAGCAATGTCTAGCGACGCTAGCGCCACGAGGCGACTGGAGCAGACTAGAACTAAATTACGTGAGGCTTAGGTAAACATACTAGGTGTATGACTTAATTTTTACAGATTTTTCAGCAAATTTATTTAATATAAAAAAATAGAGAACAACGAACTTAATCTTGGAAATATTGTCCATGGTTTTCTATGACCTTGCGCGCCATCTCTCAGGTAACATACGAATGCCGTCGCGAAAGAAACTTGCAGGCTTCGAGGCGATAAAGTCATCGACGAATTTACGCCCATCGTCCAGCGTTTTGAACCGTTTATCCACTAGGGCGTGCTGCATTGACCGGAACGAATGGTAGTCGGATGGGGCCAAGTCTGGTGAATATGCCGCGTGCGGGAGAACTTCCCATCCCAAGTTCAAGAGGGTCTTCTGAGTCGCGCGAGTAACGTGAGGTCGAGCGTTGTCATGCAGCAGTATGCACTTGCCTGCTTTCTTGCCTAGTAAATAGCCTTTTCTGATCAAGTTCTTCGCTCAGTTTGTTCAATTGTCGGCTGTAGCGTTCCGCAGTCACCGTCTCACCAGTTTCCAGGAGTTCGTAATAAAGCACACCCTTCGTATCCTGTCCAGGGCAGCGGCTGGTCACTAAGATCGAAATCACCACTTGTAAAACGTTTGTACCAATAATTACACGTTTCATAAGACACAACGTCGCCACCAAGAACACTACAAATTGATTTCCGTGCTTAGAAGCATTTTGTTCCTTGTTGGAATTCGTATGAAATGCAGTGCCGAATGTGTGCTGTTTATCAGTTGCCATCGTAAACTCTGCTATTCCGAGAGGTTATTTAACTCACGTAGACTTGTCGTTCTGAAACCTTGCGTCCGATCCTTCCAAAACCACAAAAGACCTGTAAAAATTAAGTCATACACCTAATACAACCTACATTGTAAGGATATTTCGCAATATTTCAAAACTCATCGATTGAGCGGAGAACAAACTTTTCAACGTGACTGTGGCGAAACTACTACCGTAAATGTTTATTTTTACGGTTCAACCCAAACTCAAAAGAACACAAACCCAAATAAACCCAAACAAACCCAAACAAGCTCGCCTTCAAACGAGGCGCCCTACCCATCAACCCAAAACCCAAAACCCAAATCCAAACTTGTCCCACTTCAGACCTAACGCCCTGTATGAACGCACGAGGATAAGAAAGTAAACGAGACAATTCGCGAAATAATATCAACAGGTACAGCGAGCGCAGTGGGGGTGTGATTAGTGGAAATGGAAGTGGTTTAAGATAAGCTCCTTCGGTGCAGTGTGGTGGGGACAAGGGGGACTAAAATCGCGAGAGACCGGCGTGATTTCGTTCACATCTGTACGCGATTCCTGAACAAACGCATTTCGCTTCCGGGCTTCTCATCCATTTGTGAACTTTACCTATATAAACACACACATCTATACATAGATATAAGTACATATATGCCTATATACAAAGTATAAAAGCATCGCCAAAGTGATTTACGAAATTCGCCAAACTTTCGTACCGACGGCTGCTCATCCATAGACGTTTCTCGTTAAAACAGTGTCGAGAGACAAGTGCTCGAAAATGATCAAGGACTATTCGCCGATCGCGCAGACTCTTCTTGGCACGCTCTTCACTTGGGCACTGACAGCCGCCGGCGCCGCTCTCGTAATTGTCATACGCGGCAAACAAGTGAGTCCCTCAGCAATAAATCTCGAAGCACACCATCGTGCGATCTACTTTTCTTTTTTTTAACCCCTTCGTTGGCAGAGAGAATTCGACGAAAAGTGCCCAAAATGGCAGGAACATTTTTTTATCCTGAAAACTTGGAACTCTGGGGTTTTTGAGGGTGCTGATTACGAATCTGAACTCAAAAGTTTAATAGTGCATGTTTTTTTCAATAAATGCGCACAGATGTGACCGAACGTGCAGCTCTGCTATCTGAGCATTCATACAACATTGAGTACCAAGCTTCATATATTTCCACCTATTGTATTATGCTCCATGTTATTGAATTCACCATGAAAAATTACTTCATTTTGAGTTCAGCATCACACTCAGCGTCCCCGAAAACCCCCGAGTACCAAGATTTATCCAAATCGAGCTGTTTTTTTGCACTTTCGTCCGCCATATTAGATCCGCGATTAAAAATTTTTCAATTTTGTGTTCAGATTCGTGATAAGCAACCTCGAAAATACCAGAGTACCAATTTTTATCTAAATCGAGTAAAATTTTCAATTTCGGTCCGCCATTCTAGCGCCGCCATTTTGAATTTTCAAATTTAAAGTTCAAATTCGTAATAAGCGACGTCAAAAATCCCGGAGTACGAATTTTCATCTGAATCGAGTAAAGTTTTTGATTTTTGTCCGCCATATTGGCGCCGCCATTTTGAATTTCCAAATTTTGACTTCAAATTCGGATTCAGCGAGCCCAAAATCCCCGGAGTGAGGCTCCGATTTCGAATAAGAGCAAGTTAAATAGGGAAATAAAGGTTGACGCACTATTGCGTCAATGGCACACAGGGCACGGAATTATTTGACGCACTATTGCGTCAATGCCAACGAAGGGGTTAAACGAATTGTATTCTTTTTTTTTTCGCCCCCATCTTTCGCCATCATTGACACTCGTTTCGCAGCCGTTTGTTTTTTACGTTGAGCTGTCAACGGGAACGAAAAAGGCGGGGGGACTTTGAATTCATGCTGGAAAGCGAGCAATCGTTTTATTTTTTATTTTGTTTTTTATTGGAACGAGCAAAGTAATCGCGCGAGTCTCCCGATAAGTGTCTATGCGTAGAATTGCGACGTAATAGAGAACAATTAATAGAAACCCTATACACGTATATCTGCGCTTATCGCACTCAACAATTGCTTCGGCGAGACGTAGAATATATCCGTATGAAAGTTTATATGTGCGTTGCGTGACTCGAAGTACATCGAGGCCCATTGCGGAACGAGCGTTTTGTCCTTTTTGCTGATCAGGCTGTGAAAGACGAAAGCTTGTTGTTTTTGCAACTACGTTTTCGTTTTCTTCGCCTTTGAAGAATGTTTTTTTTTTTTGCCAGTTTCGATGACGCATCATAGTGGGAAGTTGAGGCGGGCGAACACTTTAGGAGACCGAAAATTATGACGTTGAAGCTTGCATCGTTGGAGTGCAACGATTTTTGTGTGCATTTTTTTTTTCCATTTCTTCATTTTGATGCCTATCCAAAGCCGGCATTTTTGCAAATCGAGGTCCTGAATGTCTAAAGACAATAAGTAAAAACGTTTGAGTGAAACCACAAAGAAATTTGAACTATCAATAAGAATTAATTTTCGTTGCGTTTCAACGATGCAAACTTCAGCATCATCGAAAATTAGTTCATTTGGTTGGATTTTTTTTTAATTGTGAAAAAAAGAAACGGAAATTTCCGCAACTCTGACAATAATTTAGTCGTATTTTCATACATCTCTGGTAATTTTTTTCAAGTTATTTCATGCATTAATTAAGGTGTAAACCGCTGTGTCCCTTGGCGTGTCCTTGTCGTCGTTGTCGATTTGCGACAATTCTGCAGCTCGCAATTCGCATCTGAAATAGTCCAACAAATTTTTATACCACGTGTACAAGTATGAAATGCGGATTTCAGACAACAGATGGTGCACCAATGCAGTTTGTGTTATAAAGATTTGACACTGCGCCATTTTGTCGTGTCATCAACAAGTGTCAGACGCGCACGAGTGATAAATTGGAAAAGTGTGTGCATAGCGTTGTGTTGTTGCGCTCAATATGTCGAAATTTATACCGAACAAAAAGAGCATTCGCGGACAGCATTAATTTTTTCTTTTCATTTGAAGAAAACTGATGCTGAATCATACCGATTACTTCGAGAAGCTTATGGTGAACATTCTCCATCGCAAGATACGTGTGAACGATGCTTTCGGCGTTTCTAAAGTGGTGACTTCGATGTTGCAGACAAGGAACATGGAGAACCGCCAAAAAAATACGAAGATGTGGAATTGCAAGCATCGTTGGACGAAGATGATTCGCAAACGCAAAAACAACTCGCCGAGCAATTGGGCGTTGGTCAACAAGCTTTTTCCAATCGACTACGAGAGATGGGAAAGATTCAGAAGACCGGTAGATGGGTACCACACGAGTTGAACGACAGGCAAATGGAAAAGCGCAAAAACACATGTGACATTTTGCTCGCTCGGTACAAAAGGAAGTCGTTTTTGCATCGTATAGTTACAGGGGATGAAAGGTGGATTTATTTTGAGAATCCCAAGCGCAAAAAATCATGGGTAGACCCAGGCGCACCATCCACATCGACCGCAAGACCGAATCGCTTTGGCAGAAAGACGATGCTCTGTGTTTGGTGGGACCAGAGGGGCGCGTGGTCTATTATGAGCTGTTAAAACCTGGGGAAACGGTTAATACTAACACGTTACCAACAACAATTGACCGATTTGAACCGTTCGCTGGTTGAAAAAAGGCCAGAATACCGAAAGAGGCAACACAAAGTCATTTTTCTTCATGACAATGCTCCATCACATACGGCAAAATCGCTTCGCGACACGTTGGAAGCACTCAGCTGGGAAGTTCTACCCCATATGCAAGGCTTACTCACCAGACTTGGCTCCTTCCGATTACCACTTGTTTGCATCGATGGGTCGCGCACTTGCTGAGCAGCGCTTTGGTTCGTACGAAGATGTGAAAAAATTGCTCGATTAATGGTTCGCAGCAAAAGGGGAAGATTTTTACTGGCGCGGTATTCACAAATTGCCCGAAAGATGGGAAAAATGTATAACAAGCGATGGAGCATACTTTGAATAAAGCACTTTTTATCATTCTTCCGAATTTAACGTGTTTTTTTTTTTTAGAAAAAAAAATCCGCATTTCATACTTGTACACCTGGCATACACTTACACGTTTCTTTCTCCTTTTTCTTACATTCTTTCGTCATTTTCTCCTCTTTATGTTTCCTTCCTCACCATACACTCGAAGGCCCGCACGTACTCGCACAATTCTTTTATCGGCCTCCTTTCCATTCTTCCATTAAGTTTTTCCTTTCAGTGCCTCTCCCTTGTAACCTCTTCGCCACTCTTCTAAACGCTCTACCACTTCTTCATTCATTTTTTCTTTTATTTTCTCGCCTTCAAGGATGTGTTCCAAATTTTCTTCCTCTCTACAACATCGACAATACAGTATCTGCGAATCCCTTTCTATCTCCTTTTCCTATATTCCCGCATCGTAACATTGCCCATGTTTCTTTGGTTCTTCCCTCTATGCCCTTCGTTTTCCAGTACTCTTCAATTCCGATATTTTGTTTTCAATTTTTATACTCCCTGCCATTCGACTTCTCAATTTTGTTCCACAGTATTGTTGTATTTCCTGGTCCTTTTTTATTTGTATCGCTCTTTCGATTATCTTTCCTACTCCCGCCATATCTCCGTCTCTTATTCTTTGCCATATTGCTGCAACTCCTACCTCCTCCATGGCTCTCTCTTCATTTCCAATCCACATTCGGATGGCTTTGCATTTAGTATCCCTCTGGCTTTTTTTTTTCAAACACTTCTTCGGCCACCTATCTTCCGACATTTTCATAACCTCGCATAGTTAGTTTGCTGCTCTTTTCCATGCTTCTATTACTATGCACCTTATTCCCGCCTCCATTCTCCACACGTAGCTAGGCGTGTTTTGGATGAATCTTACATCAGATAGTTAATCTATAAGATTTTACACGTTTGAACATTGCTTTATAACGCGAAACGCTTGTAATTAAATGAAGATGTGCGTTTCTCTGTCGTAACCTATTGGAAAACGGGGGGACGTTATTCGTTATTTCTGTAACCTTTTAATGAGTCGCGTTCGAGGCAAACGAGTTGTGTGTAGGCTGCGCAGGTAAATCATTCGACTGCACTCACGCGATTGCAAGTCTACACGTTCGAGAATGAAATAATTACGTGAAAATGTGGAAAAAATTTTCTGGTTCAACATTTCACCAACCAATTGGAAGAATGAATTGTTCCAAAAATTTTTGGAAAAATTCATGATTTTGGAAAATTTTTGGAAAAATTCACGCGATGAAATGCTTTGAGTGAAACCAAATTTTTTTTTTTGGAAAAATGAATTTTTCTTTGGAGTTCTGTTTGCCCCCGGAAGAGTTCTGTCAAATATCTTTACAACTTTTTCTCAGCAGACAAATATTTACAACGGTACACTCAAGTAAATTTTGTGAAGTTGACCCCTCTAGGGGAAAAAAAAAATTCGTTACTAAGAGAACTATGGATAAAAAGTACATGGAACTTCAGAACTATGTGGAATGCAACCAGAAGCGATTTTATTTTTTTTTCCTTCGACTACGCAGTGGATTGGTGGCGCGATGAAATGCTTTGAGTGAAACCAAATTTTTTTTTTTTGGAAAAATGAATTTTTCTTTGGAGTTCTGTTTGCCCCCGGAAGAGTTCTGTCAAATATCTTTACAACTTTTTCTCGTCAGACAAATATTTACAACGGTACACTCAAGTAAATTTTGTGAAGTTGACCTCCCTAGGGAAAAAAAAAAAATTCGTTACTAAGAGAACTTTGGATAAAAAGTACATGGAACTTCAGAACTATGTGGAATGCAACCAGAAGCAATTTTATTTTTTTTTCCTTCGACTACGCAGTGGATTGGTGGCGCGATGAAATGCTCTGAGTGAAACCAAATTTTTTTTTTTTTGGAAAAATGGATTTTTCTTTGGAGTTCTGTTTGCCCCCGGAAGAGTTCTGTTAAATATCTCTACAACTTTTTCTCGTCAGACAAATATTTACAACGGTACACTCAAGTAAATTTTGTGAATTGTGAAGTCGGGCCCCCCCCCCCCCCCCCGAACAAAAAAAGAAAAAAATTCGTTCCTATCAACAGAACTATTGATAAAAAGTACATAGAACTCCAGAACTATGTGGGGGGCAACTAGAACTCATTTTGTTATTTTTTTCCTTCGACTTTGCGGGGCCAACTTCGCGCATCCCTTTCAGCTGGAAAAGTACTTGGTGAAAAAAAAATCCTAACTAGTGTTTTGAAAAGCTTTAAGAATATTGAAAAAACAAAAACCTGTGTTCATATTCAAAATTTGGACGTTAACCTTCCCACGACCTTGACAGTTATCTCCAAGGTCAAATTCAGCCTCGCGTCATTTCGAGCCCTCGAAACCATACAACTTTCGTTTGAAACATTTTTCACTGCAACTTGTACTTTTCGGGCTGTCAGTTCTTGACACTTCCAACTGGGCCCACCCTGTACATCGCCAGAAATGTACAGCAGCGCC
>OZ010721.1:23301831-23345207 GCA_963932345.1 Ophion ventricosus | reverse complement strand
CCCCCCCCCCCCCCCCCCCCCCCCCTTCCCCTTACAACCTGGACGAAAAAAAACCAAGTCAACAGACCGAAACAAGACGAAAAAAAAATCAATTAAAAAAAAATGCAACAAAACGGCGTTGGAATAATTGTGCGACCCCGGTGTGCGGGTGTGTGCGCCCCCGTTTGATTTCACCCTTCGCAGGCTTTTACGAGCAAAACACGCGGCGAAGACAGGCAGCGGCGGCCGCGGCGGGTGGTCGGTGTCGGTATAGCGAGCCCATCGAACGACGGAGCTCGACGATGCCCTGGCGATGTACGAGGATCCGAGCGAGGAGAAGAACAATCAGTGGCGGCGCATATTGCTCCTCGTCGTTGCAATCACGGTGAGTCTTCTCTTGATCTTTGTAATTTTACATTCGAATTTTCTTATCGTCACTTTTATTTATTTTAAACTTTTCATACGAAATGTTGACATTTTTATCTTTTGAATTTTCGTTTTTTTTTAAATCTTTTTGTTTTTACATACTTATCTTCGTCAAATGTTTTTTTTTTTTCAATTTCTCTTATTTTGGTTATTTTTATTTTTCTTTGATTTTCTATTTCTTTTATTTCCATTATTTTATTTTTTTAAATTTTAACTTTTGAAATCTTTCTTTATTTTTCAGTCTCTTTTATTGCCATTTTAATTGTTTTTTTTATTTGAATTTTTTTATTTTCCTTTATATTCTTGATTTTCTTTTTTTTTTTCCATTTCTTGGTTTCTATTTTTTAACTTGATTTTTCTTTATCTACTTTTTTTAAAATTTTAACTTTTAAAATCTTCCTTTATGTTAATATTTGTATTTTTATTTATATTTTTTTCATTTTTTTAATTTTTTTAATTTTTATTTTCCATTATTTTCTTTTATTTATTTATTTATTTTTTTAAAATATTTTTGTTTTTGTTTTCATTTAAAAGAATTTTTTTTTCGTTTATTTCTATTTTTTGGTTTTTATTTTTCAACTTAATTTTTCTTTATCTTCTTTTTTTAAATTTTAACTCTTAAAATCTTTATATTAATATTTGTATTTATATTTTTGTTTTTATTTTGTATTTTTTTTTCCATTATTTCCATTTCTTTATTGTTATTTTTTTCATATACATTTTTTTTTATCTTCACCGTTGTTATTTTCATTTTTCTTTATCTCGCACGTGCGATAAATGCCTCCGTCGATATCTTGATCTCGTATCTCCGCGAGCAGCTATAGACAGGCCCATCGATTGATATCCGTGATTTATCGTTCCATGAAAAAAAAAAAAAAAAAAAAACAACACCAGGTGCACAACATACCCGAAGGCCTCGCAGTCGGTGTCGGTTTCGCCGCCGTCGGGAGCAGTGCCTCAGCGACTTTCGAAAATGCGAGGTAAGATCGTTTCTAATTTTTTTTTTTCCCTCGTCCATTGTTTTTTTTTTTTTTTTTTTTTAACATTCTTCTCGAGGTCGCGGAAGCGAACGACGACCGCCCGTTGCGACCGGGTGCCCATGGCAAATGAGAAATTTGCAATAATTCCGCGAACACGGACAATAAATGCGAGCACGAAATTCCGCGGCGACTAACCTGATTCGCCGAAGGTTCAGGCGACCACCCCCCCCCCCCCCCCCCCCCCCATCCTCCCCCATCCTCCCACCCACTACGGACTGCTGCTAAATGCCACAATTGATACGTTAGTTGCCAACAATAGGGGCAAGTGCGGAATATGTGGAAACTTTCCCGAATTTGGAATAAAGAATTTTTTATGTCTGAATAGGTAAAGTTTAACAAATTTTTTAACATACCACAATTGTTAAGGGATAATCGAGCGTTCTTAAACAAAAATTCTAGTCTCGATATCACTTAAATTTACGAAGATTAACTTTTTTTTAAATACCAGTTTTGTTCATAGGTTCAACAGTCAATTGTACCTATGGACAGACAAAATCGTGGTCGGGTTCTACTGCTAAAAAAGTACTGCTAAAGGCTCTACTGCTAAAAGCTGTACTGCCTAAAACTATCTTCTGACAGAGGGCTCATATAAGTCCCACTGATGGAGGTTATACTCTACTTTTTGCGGTTTTTTTGACGATTTTTTTGGAATTTTTCTGAGAAAACTTACCTTACTATCGGCGCCATTGTGCTGCACTCGCCGGGAGGTTATACTGTACGACGATTGTCACTAGTCGTCGCGGCCTTCTCCTTAATTTCTGCCATGATCTCCTTCCTCGCCGCTTGCGCAGGCTCGGGAGCACCGCGGGTGTGCGTGTTTTTTTTTTGGAATTTTTCTGGAATTTTTCGGAGAAAATTTTTTGGAATTTTTCTGACAAAACTTCATGTCATTTTCCCTTTGTTTTCAATGTTCTATTAACTTTTCAATGATTTTCAATGATTTCCAATAAAACTTTTCACAAAACATACCCTTTTGCGTCTTAGCAGTTTCAATGATTTCCAATAAAACTTTTCAAAACATACCCTCTTGCGTTTTAGCAGTTGAGACTCTCTAGCAGTGCTGCTTTTAGCACTAGAGTCTATTTAGCAGTCCAGTTTTAGCACTAGAGCCCATTTAGCACTAGAGCTTTTAGCAGTAGAGTTTTTCGTAGTACAGTTTAAGCAGTAGAGCCCGTTTAGCAGTAGAATTTTTAGCAGTTCTTTTTTAGCAATACAGCAGTAGAGCCGACAAAATATACCTATGGACGGTGTTGTACCTAGGAACGGTTCCCATTAATTAGACAATACGAAAGTAAAAAAACTAAAATAGACCTCCAAAATCAACTTCAAACAAACATAAACATCCCCTATCATACTTATTCGAGTACATTACGACACTCTTCATTACACATTTTGAGTAGATTCCTCGCTATCCCTATCTTTTCCTAATACGAAACATGCCACGCAAACGGCAGATTCATTCTTCTCGTTAGACACAAAGTTTTCACTGTGTGACTTCGGAATACACCTAATACGATAGCTACGATCACAAAAACTACATTCGACCATTTGGCATTGTTTTGTATTTAAACTCATGTCTAGAAATGCATCTTTTCTTAAATATTCGCACAGCAAAAAGAAGTGTAATCGTACCGGGCTGTAGCTCAGGGTACACGTCAAACCCGGAAAAAGTGCACTTTCTTTTTTTACTATTCCGAAGAATGTGGACAGTGAAAAATTGTGGAAAAGTGCTGTGAGGCGAGTGAGGACGGCTTCGTGAAGGCTGGAGCAGCAGTTTGCGGAAAAATATTTTCGGAGCGACGAAATTCTTTGGCAACGCAAATATTTGGATCCTAATGGAAAAGTAATCGAAGCGGCAAATTTATCGTGAGTTTGTTTGGGTTTGCCCAAACAAACTCACGATAAATTTCCACTCCATAATTATTGAGTATGCAAATAATTAACAATAATAATTAGCGAAATAAAAATCCTCGTGTTTGTGCACTCAGTATATCGCGTATATTGCTTGCGCTGCGATATATATATATATATATATATATATAAAATCAGTTCAAACGACTACTAGCGCTGCATGTGGCGCAATTCGGCAATAACAATGACGGGCATTCCGTGAACTGTGTCTAGGCGGCTGTGTCAGGGGGCTGCGTTGATAAGATTCGATGCAGAACTTTCTGGTTTCAAAGCGAAGAGATCTTCTTCACCGACCGATGCCCGCGACCCGTTAAACCGCGCCACCGCGAGATAGCGCCGCGTCGGCGAGCTTCGCGAATTCGCCGCGCGAGAGCGCCGTCAGTGCGATCAGCCGAGCTTGCGCGCGCAAGATCTTGAGCCCGAGCGAGGACGCGCGTATGAATGAGTTTCACGGTGGTCGCGCCACATGCGGCACAAACCGAGCGAAGGCAAAGTTTATTGGCGCGACTGTGCCGCGGTTTGCTCTTTACACCCGCGATGAAGATTCCATCGGTGCACCGGCAGGAGGGGAGGAGACTGTGCGAGAAGCGGGCACGTGTGGCCCTGGAATCCAATGAACCTTAGGCGCCTCGCATTCCATCCCTACCAACTGCACTAACTTTTTTCGAGACTACGTATCTCTCGATCTTGAGGCCAGTCGTCTCTCGAGTCGCATTTTATAGTGCGTCTTTATATATATATATATATATATATATGGGAGTACAAATAAGTCTCCGCCGTTTTTTTTATCAAAAATTGGGCATTGTGAAAGAACGGTACTTTATGTTTTATTCAAAGTATTGTCCATCGCTAGCCACTACTTTTTGCCATTTATCTGGCAGCATATGGATACCGCGTCGGAAGAACGCTTAATCTTTTGAGGTTATTTACAAATCGACCCAATTTTTAGTATCTTAATATGATGCGAAGTACTGCTCAGACAGGCCGTGTGTCATCGATCGAAATAAATGATAGTCAGAGGGAGCAATGTCTGATGAATACGGGTGGGTGGGGTAAAATTTCCCAATTGAGTGTTTCCAAGTAGGTTTTGACCGGCGCCGCAACATGTGGACGAGCATTATCATGCAGGAGAATAATTTTGTCGTATCTGGAGTAGTAGTGGGCGCGTTTTTCCTTGAGTGCTCGGCTCAATATCATCAATTGTGTTCTATAGAGAGCCCCAGTAATGGTTTCGTTCGGTTTGAGCAACTCATAATACACGAACACCAAGGTGATCCCACCAAATACACAACATGAGTTTTTTTTTCCATGAATATTCGGCTTGACTTAAGATGTTGAAGCATGGCTAGGTGGTCCCCATGATTTCCTCCTCTTTGGTTTATCGTAGTGGATCCATTTTTCATCACCAGTGACTATACGATGCAAAAAAAAATCCTTTCCTTGCTTTTAAATCATTCCCAACGATTTCAAACTATGTGAAATTGCTTGTTGAGTCACTCCTGATGTAAGTGCAAACTTACATTAGGAGAAAACTACGAGCAAAACATGTAAACATATTTTTCGATGTACTACTGAGCTTGTGTCACTCACCGGGCCTCATCGTACTGATCTACAGCAGCGACGCACAGTGGCGTTGAGGCGAATGAAAAACTTGCTCAACAAGTGTACGAATTCCTCACCACTGAAATTCGCCTTCGTTTCCAGATCTGTATATAAAACCGGTGCGTAGCACACTTCTCGAGATCTTAGCGATAGTGGCGCCATCCCTCTTTGGCCACGTTTTTGTAGCCACTTTTGAGATACACAGTTCGGACTCCTTCTACTCTAGCCTCTCCCTGACTACCGCATTCAAATGGCGTGTTCTTTCTCCCCCTCCGCACCCTCTCCACTTTACCATCTCTCTCGCTCTTTCTCGAGTACCCGCGCGCAGCTCGGGCAATGTCGGTGGCCCATTAAGAATCTTTGGAATGAATGGACCGCGCGATATCCCCCATCCCCTCTCCCTCCCGCCCCTCTCGCTCTCTCTCTCTCTCTCTCTCTCTCTCTCTCTCTCTCTCTCTCCCTCTCTCCCTCTCCATCCGTATTTATCTATCTATCCGGCTCATCGCTATAATTAAGAAATTGTGTGGAAAGTATACACGCATACGCGGATCTCTCGTTGCTAGTAGCGTCACTTGTCGAAGCTGTATACGAGGTCGCGGGCTGCGTCATCCGCTCCTCGTGTATAAAGAACGTAGCGGAAAGGTGGGAGCGGAGTTTGCCAACGTGGCGGCAGGGTGGTCGGGCGGGGGGGGGGGGGGGGGGGCACGGGTGATAGCGGGAGCAAAGAGCTGAATTCTCGTGGCTCGGGTTGGCAACATTGGCCACTGACACACGCCCGATCCATCAATCGCGTTCTCTACGCGGTTTACGGTACATTCTGTTTTTTTTTTTTGCTCTCACGCTATTCTTTCATCCTTTTTTACCTTGCGTTTTTTAAAATATCGTTTTTTTTTCTTTTGCTTTCGTTCGTTGACACTTTTTTCTTTTCCTTGCGTTTGAAATATGAAGAAATTTACTTTTGGGAGAATGTTTTTTTTTTTTTCTGGCGTTTGAAAAAATATATTCTTTATTACGTTTGGAATTTTTTTTTCTTTCTTGCGTTTGAGAATTTTTTTTTTGTAAAAAAAAATTGATTTATTTTCTGTTTGGGTTTGGGTTCTTGCTATTGGAAGTAATTTTTTGTTATTGTGTACTTTTTTTTTCTCGCGTTCTTTCATGTGTATTTTTATATTGCTTTTGAAAAAATGCGTTTTTTTTTTTTCGTTGGATAATTTTTCTTGTTGGGCTTGAAAGAAATTTTCTACATTTGAAAAATATTGTTTTTTTTTATACCGTAAATTTTTTTTTCGCTTTTTTTAAATGCATTTTTGTATTGCTTTTGGAATTTTTTTTTTCTTTCGTGCGCTTGATCTAATGTATATTTTTCTTGCGTTAAAAAAAATATATACATATATTCTATTCTTACGTTCAAAAATAATATTTTTTTTTCTTTGGATTAGAAAAAAAATTGTTCTCTCTTGTTTTTAGGATAATTTTTTCCCGGCATTTACGAAAATATATATGTTCGTTGCGTTCAAATTTTTTTTTTTTCTCTCGTGCAATAAAATCCACTTCTTGCATTAAAAAAAAAGTACTTTTTCGCGTGCAAAAAAAAATATTCTTTTTCACCTTTTTACGCGTTACGGTATATTCTGTTTCGTGTACTTTTTTTCCAGTTTTCGTTGTTACATTTTTATCGCCCTCTTTAATATGATTTTTTAAAATTCTTTTCTTTTAAATCGTTTTTTTTTTTTTTTCATTCTCCCATAATTTTTTTTCTTTTCTTTCATTGTTAATGACTTATTGTTCTCACTATTATTGCGTTTTTTTTTCTTCTGCCTTTCTTCATCACCTTCGTTTACGTCTTGTATTTTTAATTAAAATCATTTTCATTCAATATCTACTGTCACGCTTTTAAAGCGTGAACGAGATCTCCACCAAGAATCCTCTCTCTCTCTCTCTCTCTCTCTCTCTCTCTCTCTCTCTCTCTCTCTCTCTCTCTCTCTCTCTCTTTCTCCCTATATATGTATGTATGAAAGCTAACGAAAATAAATATACATAGGCGGGTTATGAATGAAGCGAGCCGCACGACTTTCGAGATCCGGGGGCCGCGTGGGAGATAAACTCCGCGGCCCCGTGCTTTTTTTTGTCGTTGTTGATTTTTGTCGCTTTTTTCTTCTGTTTTTTTTCTTCAATTTTTCGACCTTACTACTCGTTTTTTTTTTTGTTTAATTCGCCGCCATGTTTGATACGCTCGTCGAACGAATCTCTTGCGCAACAAGGATGTACCGAAGAAGAATCAACCAACGCCCATTCATGCGTAACGTCACGTGTATATATATATATATGCATGGTGATGCATCATGATGCAATGAAGGCAGTTCACATGCGTCAGCATTGAATCTTAGAATTTTCCTGGCGCAATCAACGTTCTCTCTTTCTCTCTCTCTCTCTCCTCTTCTACTTCTCTTCTCTTCTCTTCTTTTCTCTTCTCTTTTACTTCTCTTCTCTTCTCTTCTTTTCTCTTCTCTTCTCTTTTCTTCTCTTTTGCTTCTCTTCTCTTCTCTTTTCTTTTCTTTTCTTCTCTTTTACTTCTCTTCTCTTTTACTTCTCTTCTCTCCTCTTCTCTTCTCTTTTACTTCTCTTCTCTTCTCTTCTCTTTTACTTCCCTTCTCTCCTCTCCTCTTCTCTTCTCTTTTACTTCTCTTCTCTCTTCTCTTCTCTTCTCTTCTTTTCTCTTCTCTTTTACTTCTCTTCTCTTCTTTCTCTTCTCTTTTACTTCTCTTCTCTTCTTTTCTCTTCTCTTCTCTTTTCTTCTCTTTTGCTTCTCTTCTCTTCTCTTTTCTTTTCTTTTCTTCTCTTTTACTTCTCTTCTCTTTTACTTCTCTTCTCTTTTACTTCTCTTCTCTTCTCTTCTCTTTTACTTCCCTTCTCTCCTCTTCTCTTCTCTTCTCTTTTACTTCTCTTCTCTCTTCTCTTCTCTTCTCTTCTCGTTTACTTCTCTTCTCTTCTCTTCTCTTCTTTTCTCTTCTCTTTTACTTCTCTTCTCTTCTCTTTTACTTCCCTTCTCTTCTCTTCTCTCCTCTTCTCTTTTACTTCTCTTCTCTTCTTTTCTCTTCTCTTCTCTTCTCTTTTCCTTCTCTTCTACTCCTCTTCTCTCCTCTTCTCTCCTCTTCTCTCTTTCTTTCTTTCTCTTCTCAGCATACTCTTCCTCGTCGTTCTCAATAGTTTCGTTTTTTCCCGACAATTTTTCTCATCACGATGATTATATAATATCACCCCGACACGTTAATGGGCGACATTCCCATTCGATAGGCCTCCGTCAATCGGTATTATTACGGGGAACCAGTTCGTTATATAGATTTCGTTGAAAAAAGCCAGACGAGAATTTTTATTGCCGTGCCACCCGGTACCGTGCATGTACAATTGCATACCATTCGACGTACGCGTTAACTGCCTCACTCACACGCACATAACACTTACACGCGTAATCACGCGCACACACACACACACACACACAAATCGAATAACATTTGATATCGCTAAAAATAAAAATACACGCGGATAATTAGTCATCTCGTTCATTCGAAATATCCTCAACTCAATTCAAGAGTTTCATCGTCCTTAAGAGGGGGGGGGGAGAGAATTTAATAAAATTAAATCCCTTCCAAAAAAAAATCCACAAGATCATGGATTTACTGGAATTTTTTTTGAAAGGAAATAATTATTTCAAATTTTTGAAACTTTAGGATTTATTAGCGTATACTTTGATCTACCGAAGTGTATTTTTTAAGTTACGAAAAAAAAAACAACATGGCTGATATCCCGCTGGCTTTGGAGCAGGTGGACTCGGGACTTTGAAAATGGCATACACACTGGCTGTTCGTTTTTTTCATCTGAAACCAATAGGGTTGAAGATTTTCATTGAAAACATTCATAGTTCGTCTGTAAGTTGAAGAGGGGTTGCGCTAGAATTCGAAAATCGAGTACTTAGAGATTTTTTACAACCATAATCTTTTGGAATATCATTTTATAGGTACTAAGGTACATTTTTAATAATAAAAAAAAATCGATTTTTGGAAAATCCTAGAGTGGCCTAAGGCCTTAATTCAAAAAACAAATAGACGCGTCTAGTTAATATCCAAAGAATTCTTCTGTCAGTGTAGGTATGTGGACGTAGAAAAATAGGGGGGACTCGGAACTTTTGCACGCCACTTTATGTATCCATATATATATATATAAGTAACGGAGAATTGCACCGTAATGTAATTTATTGGCGTTACGCGGATTATTTTTCGTTGCGCAAAGAGGACAACGACCGGTTGATCGAGTTTGTGGACATACACACACACACACACAAATACATATATATAGGCATAATCAGTCCAACGTATAGATCCTTGGTGGGATCTCGCGAGCAGCGGAGGATTTTCCTGTCGCGTAGCCTCATTTCGTACGCGCGTTTTCGAGAGTTCCGGTCGCGAGCACGCAGTGCAAAGTCCAAAAGAATGATCAATGAATAGGTTTTGCATTCTTGGACAATTGGAGCGTAGCCGACAGAGAGGGAGAGAGATGAGAGAGAGAGATAGAGAGAGAGAGAGAGAGAGAGAGAGAGAGAGAGAGAGAAAGACAGAGAGAGAAAGAGAGAGAGAGAGATATATATATATTTATTAGTGCGTTAGGACTTAGCAGCGTTCTCTGGCACGCAATCCTCATGTTTCATACATCTTACAGAAATAAATACAATGAAATAAAAGAAAAACTCGATAAAAAAATAAAGAATAAGTGACTCTATATAATGCAAAAAACAATATAAAAATAACAAAAATAAGAAAAAAAAACACCGAAACGCAAAAATGAATACGCGATGACACAAAATAAAAGAAAAACAAAAAGAAGATACTAAAAACTAAGAAAGATAAAGAAAAAAAAACCAGAGGACGAGCAAGCTACTCGTCGCGGTAGGCCTGAAACTTTCCAAATTAAAAAGTTTCCGGTCTTTTTAATAAAGCACACAAATTTCGAAAACAATATCTTTTTTTTTCTCAACGTAGGCTCCCTTCAACTCGATACAATTTGGTTCAGCGCTTCTCCCAACCTTTCAAATCGTCAGCAAAAAAAAATTGATCGTCTAAACCCGAAAAATACTGATTTATTGAAAAAAATTGTTTTTTCTAGTATCACTTTTTTTTTATAAAGCCGAAAACTTTTCGAATTACCCTTGTGGATAGATAACAGAATAAAAAAAAGAGAGAGAAAGGTCGCGGAAGCGAAGGACGAAGAGTCAAAGTATTCGTGCAGGATACCTCTGTCTCTCTCTCTCTCTCTCTCTCTCTCTCTCTCTCTCTCTCTCTCTCGCGGAATAAAAGCTCAAGGAGATCCAGTAGTGAGTCAGCCATTGCGCTATACCACCCCCCCCCCCCCCTTCTGCTATTTTTATCATTTTGTTTTCAATTTATTTATTTTTAATCTTTTTCGATGCCCCTTTCTTATTGTTTCCTCGACGTGTCTCCGCAACATCGCTGCCCGTGAGATCACTTTTTCGCCCAGCTGCGAATCCACCTCAATATATATATATATATATAGTATGCGATCATCGCAAACGAGTACACCGTGAGAATTCGATTTAACAAAACGCGAGCCCGGTGTACATATATCGGGGCTCTCCCAAGCTGTTGTCCTCGGTTCGCATGAAGAGAAAAAGAAAAAGGGAAATTCGGGATAAGAAGGACCGCTCTCATCCTCTTTGTATTATAATAGAACGAGAGGGAGAGAGAGAGAGAGAGAGAGAGAGAGAGAGAGAGAGAGAGGGAGAGAGAGAGGGGGGGGGGAAGAGAGAGAGAGAGAGAGCGTGCGGACACCGGTTCCGTTGTGTAGGCACCTAGATGAGTACACGTTCAAACGGCTCTACTGCTCTACTGCTAAAAAAGAACTGCTAAAAATTCTACTGCTAAACGGGCTCTACTGCTAAAACTGTACTGCTAAAAGCTCTAGTGCTAAATGGGCTCTAGTGCTAAAACTGGACTGCTGAATAGACTCTAGTGCTAAAAGCAGCACTGCTAAAGAGTCTCAACTGCTAAAACGCAAGAGGGTATGTTTTTGAAAAGTTTTATTGGAAATCATTGAAACTGCTAAAACGCAAGAGGGTATGTTTTGTGAAAAGTTTTATTGGAAATCCTTGAAAATCATTGAAAAGTTAATAGAACATTGAAAACAAAGGGAAAATGACATGAAGTTTTCTCAGAAAAATTCCAAAAAAATTTCTCAGCAAAATTCCAGAAAAATTTAAGAAAAAAACACGCACACCCGCGGTACTCCTGAGCCTGCGCAAGCGGCGAGAAAGGAGATCATGGCAGAAATTACAGTATAACCTCCCGCCGAGTGCAACACAATGACGCCGATAGCAAGGTAAGTTTTCTCAGAAAAATTCCAAAAAAATCGTCAAAAAACCGCAAAAAGTATAGTATAACCTCCATCAGTGGGACTTATATGAGCCCTCGGTCAGAATCTAGTTTTAGCAGTCCAGTTTTAGCAGTAGAGCCCATTTAGCAGTACAGCTTTTAGCAGTGGAGCCTTTTAGCAGTACAGTGTTAGCAGTGGAGTTTTTAGCAGTAGAGCCCGTTTAGCAGTACAGTTTTAGCAGTAGAGTCTTTAGCAGTACTTTTGTAGCAGTGCTTTTTTAGCAGTAGAACCCGACCACGGTTCAAGCACTCAGCACTGTCCCGGTGCAAACAACGCTTCCAATGAGATCGTCCCATTTTCAGCCCCTTCCTGCTCTCCTAGCACGTTTTTTTTTCGATTTAATTTCTTTCTCTTTTTTTTCTATCATAATTATAAAAATTTCTTCGTTTAGCGCATGGACCGATACAATTTTTCGAGGAATTGGGGGGTAGGGGTGGTCATTTGCTAGTTTTTTCACCCTAAGATCCTACGTCTTAAGTGTCACGGTAATTGAGATATGATTTTTTTTACCCGAAATTTTGCCCTTTAAATCGTCATAACTTTTTTGCTCGTGGTTGTAACAGCACGAAATAACTTTTGTTCCAAGCATACGGAGTAAAGGAGGTAAATTCGAGCAAAATTTATAACTCAAACTTAATAATAAAATTTTTTTTTAAAACATGGGAAACATAAAAAGTTTCATCTTAACTTTGACCCTGGCAAACTAGTATCGCTGATTTTCATCACATAATTAATGATTTCTATTGACATATAGCGTACCGTTGGAAAGTGTTGGAAAGGGTGCCTGGCGGAGCGGTGCTCCGCCAGGCACCACTACACGCGCGTATCGCTCACCGACGTAAGCCCGCTCATCGGGCGCGCCTCATTGGCCCGTCTTTAAAAATTAATAATAATTCAGGGATTGATCTGGGAACCATACATGCTTATATCAATCGACTCAGAATTTCACCCCCAACCCCCCATTTCAGGGATGACATTCCGTCCAGGGACACCCTGTATATATATATATATATATATATATATATATATATATATATATATATATATATATATATATATATATATATATATAAATCGTTCGCGAGCGTGTATCAGGCGAAGCGTCGCGTCTTCTCTCCGCAAACGCCTAGATACGCTTCAAGAGATACACGTGAAGGAATGCGAAAGCCGTAGGAGGCATAAGCGCGAACGGAGTAGCAAAGGATGGTGGGGCCACCACCGCGCGTGAGACACAGAGCCTCCGAACATGTTGCTATCCTGGCGCGAGGCGGGCGATGGTGCAGAGAGAGGGAGAGAGAGAGAGAGAGAGAGAGAGAGAGAGAGAGAGAGAGAGAGAGAGAGAGAGAGAGAGAGAGAGAGAGAGAAAGAGAGAGAGAGGGGAGGGAGGGATGGAGAGAGGGAGAGAGGAGGGAGGGAGAGGGAGAGAGGATGGCAAGCTCTCGCGGGCAGAGTAGTATTACCTAGAAGGAGTGAGGCGGTTCGCGATCTACCTCGGTGAAGGGATACCCGTGTATACAGCATCCGCACAATCGTCTTCCCAGACCCCATTCTCTCTCTCTATCTCTCTCTCTCTCTCTGTCTATCTCTCGCTCTCTCTCTCTTTCTCTCTCTCTCTCTCTCTCTCTCTCTCTCTCTCTCTTTCTCTCTCTCTTTCTCTCTCTCTCTCTCTGAGACTCTCAGTACGGTTGCGACAGAGAGAGAGAGATAATCCTCTCTCACTCTCTCTCTCTCTCTGTCGCAACCGTACTGAGAGAGTCTCAGAGAAAGAGAGAGAGAGAGAGGATTATCGGTAGACGAAAGCGCCCGAGAGAGAAACGAAATAGCGTGGAATGCGACCTCGGGGAAGTACCGTCGAGACGTCGACGACGTCGTTGATAATCCGTGGAAAAGCGACTCGCGCGGCATCCTCCAGCGATAGGGCCATAAGTCTCTCCTGGTCATTAAGGGAGTTTTCTATACTTTGTTTGGGTCACAAAAAAAAAATGAATAATTTTTTTGATTTTGCCCAAGAAGAACTTTTTGCAGAAGAGAAAGGTGTACCTTATATTTCCGGCATAGCCTATGGGGTGTGATTATGAAAATTTTCATTTTATTCCCACATAAACGTCAGTTTGAAAACTTTAAGGCCTTAGGCTACTCTAGGATTTTTCAAAAATCGATTATTTTTTTTTTTTTGTTAAAAATGTACCTTAGTACCTATAAAATTATATTCCAAAAGATTGTGGGTGTGAAAAATTTCTGAGTACTCGATTGTCGAATTCTAGCGCCGACCCTTCTTGATTAATGTCGTGACATTCTATATTTTTACTACATTTTTCACGTCGGCCGGACTCATAACTCAAACAAATTTCGGTAAATGTTTACAAAATAACCGCCACCTCGGAGGGGATTATTTTTTAACTAGAAAATTAAGAATTAAAATTTCTTAATTTAATAAAAAAAAAAGACAGAAAAATCTTACCACGATAGGTCTGGCGGCAAAAAGTGCTAAATTTATCATATTTTTTTTACAAAAAAAAAAGAAATAAAAAATCAAGAGTGGCGTTCTCCGAAAAAATCGGGTTTTTTTTTCTTCAAAAAACTAAAAAATCATGTCGAAGATGAGTTTGAATATTTTTCAAATATTTTTTTTTTTTCATAAAGAACATTTCAAAACGGAGAATTAAGAAAAAAAGATCTTAATCATTACTTCATAAGTTTTTAAATTCCGATAAGATGTACAACCTATCAGGATATTTCGCAATATTTCAAAGCTTTCATCGATTGAGCGGAGAATAAACTTTTCGGCGTGACTGTGGCGAGACTACTGCCTTAAACACAATCCGATAGAGATCATGACATACCCGACACGAGTCGAGGCTTCATGGTGGGAAAAATATATAGTAAAAATGTTATAATGCTCGGTAGGGACCTCTAAAAATTGACCGATTAGAGGGAGATTTTGCGATATTCTTTTTTTTTTCTCTCTATTTGTCAGAATTTGATCAGGCGGCCCGCAAAGAAATGAAAAACAAGGTAAAAAGTGGGCCACCCTAATACATTGGGAGTACAAATTAATTCGGTCCGTTTTTTTGTGGTAAAAAATGCATTTATTTCAAAATAAAAGGTATGAATAGATTAATCAAAGTATTGTCCATCGCTGGCCACTTATTTTTTCCACCTCTCAGGCAATTTTCCAATTCCATCTCGAACAAAAAGTCTCGTCTTTTGTGGCGATCCAAGTTTTGAGCCAATTTTCGATTTCTGCGAAAGAAGTGAAGCGGTGAGCTGCTAAATCCTGCTGCATCCGTCGGAACAACCATTAATCAGAAGGAGCAATGTCCGGAGAATACGGCGGCTGCGGTAAAATATCCCATTTGAGCGTTTCCAAATATTTTGTTTACGACTTTTGCGACACGAGGCCGAGCGTTGTCACGCAGAAGAATAATTTTGCCATGTCTTTGCTCGTATTCCGGCCGTTTTTCTCGTAATGCACGGCTCAAACGAATCAATTGTAGTCTATACCGATCGCCCGTAATGGAATCGCCAGGTTGTAGCAGCTCATTGGCTCGTTTGGCTGTCCAGGGCGAGGCTTGTCTTCAACGCTGAAATCACCGTTCTTGAAGCGTCGAAACCATTCCCTACATGATTTATCAGTTGGAGCATCATCACCATAAACTTCAACAAGCATTCGATGCGCTTCAGCTGCACTTTTTTCTTCCAATTAAAGCAGAAAAGTAAAACTTGCCGCAAATGCTGCTTTAGTTAACACAAAATTTGACATATTCAACACAGTAAAAAACAAGGTTTTTAATGGAACTCAAAGCGATATAAACTGAATGTTATTGACAGATGTCTAACCTCTCTGAAAGCACCGAAATCAGCTGTCACTATGAAACATTCATAACAGCCAGAGCCATCTCTTGAAAACGGACCGAATTAATTTGTACTCCCAATATATGTATATATATATACTTCTTAATGTACACGACGACTGGGTCCTGCGATCTGCGTATCGCGTTATGTGCACCCGTCGCAAAAAGTATAGAGAAGCAAACCCGCGGGCTTTATAATCATTCAGGCGGAGAGCGGACTCGCGCGCGGACCTCAGAGAACGGAGAGTTCTCAGAACTCGACCCTTGAGACGCGTTCTCCAAGCTAGTGACATTCCATACCGATACATACATTTATATATATATATATATATATATGTACATTCTCGTCTCGTATTACTTGTTTGCGCGAGAGAATCGCCGTCCACCAGTCTGGTGACGTTCGCAATCGCTCCCTTTGCAATTGACTAATAAACGACGACGAAACATTCGCAAATGAATCTTTTTTCCTATACTACATACCATATACCTATACATATTTATAGATTTATATATATATATGCATACATACATATATATATGAGGTGTATGAGTTAATTTTTACAGATTTTTTCTTCGAGCTTAAAATTATATTTAAAATAGAAATATTTTTGCGGTCTTTTCTGGTTTTGAAAGGATCGGACGCAAGGTTTCAGAACACCGAACGACAAGTCTACGTGAGTTACATAACCTCACAGAATAGCAGAGTTTACGATGGCAACTGATAAACAGCACATTCGGCACTGCATTTTATACGAATTCCAACAAGGAAAAAAATACTTCTAAAGCACGGCAATCAATTTGTAGTGTTCTTGGTGCCGAGGTTGTGTCTTATGAAACGTGTAATTATTGGTACAAACGTTTTAGAAGTGGTGATTTCGATCTTAGTGACCAGCCGCTACCCTGGACAGGATACGAAGGGTGTGCTTTATTACGAACTCCTGGAAACTGGTGAGACGGTGATTGCGGAAGGCTACAGCCGACAATTGAACAAACTGAGCGAAGAACTTGATCAGAAAAGGCTATTTACTGGGCAAGGAAGCAGGCAAGTGCATACTGCTGCATGACAACGCTCGACCTCACGTTGCTCGCGCGACTCAGAAGATCCGCTTGAACTTGGGATGGGAAGTTCTCCCGCACGCGGCATATTCATCAGACTTGGCCCCATCCGACTACCATTTGTTCCGGTCAATGCAGCACGCTTTAGTGGATAAACCGTTCAAAACGCTGGTCGATGCGCGTAAATTCGTCGATGACTTTATCGCCTCGAAGCCTGCAAGTTTCTTTAGCGACGGCATTCGTATGTTACCTGAGAGATGGCGCAAGGTCATAGAAAATGATGGACAATATTTCCAAGATTAAGTTCGTTGTTCTCTATTTTTTGTTATATTAAATAAATTTGCTGAAAAATCTGTAAAAATTAAGTCATACACCTAATATATATGCACCTGGTTCGGAATAATTTCTTACGTTTCCACTTTTTGGGTGATAGTCGGAAAATTACTCTCTCTTTCTCTCTCTTTCTCTGTTTTACTTTGTCTCGAATGTCAAGAGAGCGAGAGAGAGAGAGAGAGAGAGAGAGAGAGAGAGAGAGAGAGAGAGAGAGAGGGAGGGAGGGAGGGAGAGAGAGAGTCTGAGAGAGAGAGAACGTTCGTTTACTTCGTACTCTGAGGCTATGGCCCTCTAAGAGTACCGTGCGGAAATACATAACATTATAGGCGCTCTAATTTAAAGCGAAAACAGGTATTGCATTAACTTACAATTAAACTAAAACTAAAACTAGAAATTATATCTAATACTTAACCTAATAATAACAATTATTATAATGCGTTTGACTTAAACGATTAGCAGAGTGGGAGAGAGAGAGAGAGCGAGGGGGTGCGACAATGCGTTGGGGGGGGGGTATCGGCACAGATGCTGCCCGCGTTGGAATGTAGCTGACATTACGCATGCGTCTTGCGTATCTTACTCGGAAGAGATTGGTCGCGCGGCGGCCCGTTATACGTCCCCAACGCGACACGAACGAGCTTACCCGATTGCTGGTGGTTCACGTATCTCTCTCTCTCTCTCTCTCTCTCTCTCTCTCTGCAAATCAGCTATTTCGCTCGCACTCACGGCCGCTCGGTCGGTGTGACACTTGGCCTTAACAATGAAATGCAATAGGAAAAAATTTGATTTTCACGGAAAATCTAGGTAAAATTTAAAAAATCAAATAGACGCATGAAGTTAATATCGAAAGAGTTATTCCGTCAGTGTATATACCTATGTATAATAGCTTTCGTGAATCCTTCGATCTTCAGCAACCAATTCGTACGCTCGATATTCATAGCTGCTTTTCATTTTATTGAACAGCTTCTCATAGCGATTTTAAACAGATTTTGAACAATGGCAAATGTGCTGATAATTCACCTTTTCCTTTATTGCTCCCATAGTTCTCTCCCCTCGGCCCGTTGCTTCCTTTTTTAAGTCTCTCTTCTCTCTCTCTCTCTCTCTCTCTCTCTCTCTCTCTCTCTCTCTCTTCTCTCTCTCTCTTTCCTCCCCCGTCGGTCTCCCTATAATAATCCCGGGAAAGAGGCCAGAGGAGATACGCAAAGAGAGAGAGAGAGAAAGAATGCTTATGTACCTTATCTAGCTCGTCGCCATTTGTAGATGCGCGAGTGCCGGTACCGCGGCCAGTGCAAGTCGATGACCTGCTCCTCTCTCTCTCTCTCTCCTCTCTCCCTTTCTCTCCCCCCCTCTCTCTCTCTCTCTCTCTCTCTCTCCCCCTCTCTCTTTCTGTCGTATCGTCTGCAATTCTTCTGGCCGTTGCTGGGCCATCTCTCTCTCTCTCTCTCGCTCTTTCGCCCAATATGCGAGCTGCTCGCCGCCGCGCGCGCGTTATTCGAATCCGCATCGCGTGTACATCCCGCGCACGGCTGTGGAAAGGAATTCACACACGGGAGCGTGTGTGTGTGTGTGCAACAGGGAGCGCAGAATCGCGCCCGCGGGCGCTTCGTTATTTTGAACCGCAGTGATTTTTCAAACCCGCTATTATCTATGAAACGTCGACTATCAGAACATTTGGCTGTTTTGAGGACGGTCTATAAAAGTTTTTATTCCATTCGGTACGATAATGAACGTTTTACGTACGTATCTTCGCGTGCGTAAAATCCCCATTTTCACACCGCGTACAATAAAATTTCGTATAATACACGACGAAAAAAACTTTTTCTAACTTCGTGTGATTGCAACACTCGTTAGAAAAAGTTTTTTTTTTTTTCGTCCTCGTGTCATAATGTACTATTTTAGCACATCTGGCTGTTTTGAGGACGTTCCTTGAACATTTTTTTCTTCAAACATTTACGGAACATTCATCCAAGATGAATGTCCTTTTAAAATCACCACTACACGCGCGTATGTCTCACCGACGTGAGCCCGCTCATCGGGCGCGCCTCATTGGCCCGTCTTTAAAAATTAATAATAATTCAGGGGTTGATCTGGGAACCATACATGCTTATATCAATCGACTCAGTATTTCACCCCCAACCCCCCACTTCAGGGATGACATTCCGTCCTGCATTTCCGTGTATGCAGGACACACGCATCCACAGTGGCCGCCGAAGTAATAGGTACGCCAGCCTTTGTTATAAGAAGGGACTATCGTACCTATTATTTTTACCAGCTCTGGTGTGCTTCAATATTTATATGCGTGTGTGTGTCTATATATATATATATATATATTGCACACATACACGTGTATTTGTATATAGTGACACGCCGTCTCGATGCAGCTAGCGCATAGCTTCATTCCGACGTGACGGCAAGGTCGGCTGGTGACCCCGGAGACGGCGGCGCTCTCCATTTACCTTTCTCACTCTTCTCTCCCTTTCTCTCTTTCCCTCTCACCCTGTCCTCTCTCTCTCCCTCTGTTTCTCTCTCTCTCTCTCTCTCTCTCTCTCTCTCTCTCTCTCTCTCTCTCTCTCTCTCTCTTTTTCTCTCGGTCTTTCTCTCTCGCTCTCTCTCTGTCTCTCTTCTTCCTCTTGCACCTTTGGGCTACATACGCTGCAGACGCAATGATTCGTCAACTATATATATATATATATATATATATATATATATATATATATATATATATATGCTCATCCGGATCCTTTCGATCCAGGAATCCTCTGCGAACCGCGGAATAACGATCGCTCTCGTGACCGCGATCATACATAGCAATATATATATATATGTATATAAAGGGTGTCTCAAAATGACCTGACATTTCAATTTATTAATAAAACGTAATTTTTTTATTTGTAAAGTACGAATATTTTTATTTTAATATAAGATGCAACATGGAGGTTATGTGTGGAACACAATATCCGATATGTGGGCTATCTGTCACCTATCTGACACATTGTACCCCACCCGTGGGACACAATGAGCCAATCGGCAAAATTTTTTTCCAACCCATTATTTTAGGATTTTTAATCTTTTTGCAAAAAAATATGGTAGCTCTATTGTACGCCCAAAGGTCTATAATATCGGCTATGACCTTCTTTTTTTCTAATCAGACTACTTTGGTATGAGTAAAAATTCGATAGAAAAAAGTGACACACTGTGCACCATCTTTCCCTTACTCTAAGTTCGCCACAATAAAAATAGCGCGCAATAAAAAATTTCAGGTCATTTTGAGATACCCTTTATATATATATGTACACATAGTGCTATAGGGTGGCGATGACGGGACGACGTTTAAGGTTGCGGCAGGGCGGAAGAAAAAATACGAGGAGGCCGTGTGCCTACTGATCGCGAGTGTTCAAAAGTGCGTACCGAGGCGAAAAAAAATCCTAGAAAATTTTCTAAAAAAGCAAAACAATGTTAGACTTGTTTTGCTTCTTTGATAATTGACCAGATTAAAGCAGGCGATCGACCAGAAGCGGCCAGAATTGGCCAATAGGAAGGGTGTTGTGTTCCATCAAGACAACGTCAGGCCGCACACACCTTTAACGACGCGCCAGAAGCTCCGAGAGCTTGGATAGGAGGTTCTATCGCATCCGCCGTATAGTCCAGACCTTGCACCAAGCGATTATCACCTTTTCAAGCATTTGCAAAATTTTCTTGATGGTACAAAACTGGCCTCAAGCGAGTCTTGTGAAAATCAGCTGGTCAAGTTTTTGACCAATAGGGACGAGGACTTCTTCAATCGCGGAATAATGAAATTGCTTTCAAAATGGACAAAAGTTATCGAACAAAACGGCGCATATTTGATCTAAATCGGATAATCCTATGTTAATTTCATCGTCGAAATAAAGCGAAAAAACGCTCAGAACTTTATACTTCATCTAATATCTATATATCTATATATATATATATATGAGAATCGAGGCCGCCGTGTGCCGAGTAAACGACGTTGTCGGCAGGGGGGCCCCCGTACCTCGAGGCGGTCCACACGCGAAGAGTGCGAGAGTTCTCTTCCCATAGGAGAGTCTATACACGCGGCTGTGGCGATGTAGCACGACGAGAAGTAACGCGACGGCGGCGATGGAGCAGGAGGCCCGCTCGGGGTGGAGAGACGAAGACGTCGGTCCCGTAGGTTCTTAAGGTACCCGGGTGAAGAGAAAGAGGGAGAGAGATCGAGAGAGAGAGAGAGAGAGAGTGAGTGAGAGGGCTAGCGAGAGCGGCGCGGGGGCGAAACGGCAAAAGAGACGCGGCTCGCGGTGCTAACCGGTCGCGTGGTGGGGGGAAAGGAATGCATGGGAACGAGGCACAAGCGGTCCGACCGCGATTTGCCCGTCCCGCATTCCACTCTATACACAACGCGGTGAGCCTCGCGAGCGCGCGAGCGCGCGCGCGCGCGCCCGCCAGTGTAGACTCGCTCTTTGCCGAGTTCTCGCGGGGCCCCTGGGGCCACCGACCATACCTCCGTGGTATAATATAACGCCATGGAAATCATCCGAGAAACCCACAAGGATTCAATACTTGTCGCAGTTCCGCATATCTCTCGACACATTCGTAGATTTTTACTTATATGTATATCTTTTCTTGTCCTTCTTTTGTTTCCATTCATGTCCCGAGTGGAAAATACAACTCGTCCGTCACCGTCCAGCCTTGAGCTAGTAAAATGATGTTTCGAGTCGCGAGTAGCTAGCCGTTTTAGCTAATAACTGTCCAGCCTTGTAAACGCTTTGGGGGACGTCCATTAATTGCGTGATTTCCTAATGGGGCGAGAGGGGCAATATCTCATCAAATCTCATTTGGGACAAAGGGGGGGTCAATGAAAAATCTCAATTTAACTCTGTAAATCAGAAAATATTTTGTAATAACATTTTGTGAGGTACAGGGTGCACAAATATGGACACCTTGAGGCTTAAATCATTCTAGAAGGGAAAATATTTTGAGAAAACAAGAATAACACCATTGCAATTGCTTTATTATTAGGTGTGTGAATTAATTTGTCCAGTTTTTCTTCCATACTTGCGGTTTATTAAAAAATAGACGAAACCGTGTTTAATCCGGGTAATATTCCCCGTTGCTTTCTACAATGTTCTGCCACCGATCTGGTAGCATACAGATACCATCACGATAGAAGCTGGCTGGTTTCGAGGCGATAAAGTCATCGACGAATTTCCTAATATCTTCGACTTCTCGGAAGTGGCTCCCTCTTAAGCTGTGCGCCATTGACCGAAATAGGTGATAGTCGGATGGGACCAAGTCCGGTGAATAATGCCGGATGAGGAAGAACTTCACAGCCCAGGTTTAAAATAGTTGTTTGGGTCGTACGAGCAACGTGAGGTCGAGCGTTATCATGCAGGAGAATGACTTTTCGCCTTCCGTGTCCTGTGAATGGCCTTTTTTGCTCAATTGCTTCGCTTAAACGATTTAATTGGTCACTATATCGTTCTGCAGTGATCTCGTCTGACCCGGTTCTAGAAGTTCATAATAAAGAACACCCTTTATGTCCCACCAGGTACACAAAAGCATTTTTTTGACGTTCATTTGCGCTTTGGGAGTTGATGTTGTTGGTTCTCCAGGGTCTACCCATGAATGCTGAGGCCGCTGTAAGGCAAGCCCCAATAGGGCCTTATTAGGTCAAGCCCCAATAGGGCCTTATTAGGTCAAGCCCTAGTAGGGCCATATCCGTATTGCCTGATTGACGGGAGTAAAAAAGGCACCCTCATCAGACCGCAGTAAGGTAGCCTTCTCACTCCCGTACTACGGTTTCACCGATCCGGTCGGCATCCGGCACCGATCAGGCGTGCCTCATTACAGCATTCCAGACCGCAGCATAATAGCGGCCTGATCAGTGTTCAGGCTGCCTGATCAAAATTTCTAGTTGGGTTTCTTCCTTTCTTCCTTATTCGTACCAAGATCCCTCATCATTTCGCATCATCCGTTTCGACCTCACCAAATTCATCACTGCACGACATCCAAGAAACACTCAATCCGCGCACAAACCTGACGATTGTGAGGTTAACTGTACATCCGCCTATGTGTGCAAACTCAGCCTAAGAAGAGCGTGTACGCGAACCTGCCCTATCGGAATGCACGATGTACACACACTGTACACACAGCCGTTTCAACGAATCGTCCGTGCATCAAACGGCACGTCCGGAATTTACTCTTAGCTACGATTTCATTTTGTATGAGAGCGAGAGAGAGAGAGAGAGAGAGAGAGAGAGAGAGAGAGAGAGAGAGAAAGAGAGAGAGAGAGAGAGAGAGAGAGAGAGAGAGACTTGTCGCTGTGTACTCGCATATGTATGTAATTGTGTGTGCACACAACTACCGATCGCTCATGCCTCCCCAGGACTTTTGTCCGTCCATTGATAACGGAGCGCTCTCGTGTTGAGTTTCCGAGAATTCTTCTGGTCTGAACGATAAGCAGGCGACTTACTATTCACTTTGTTTGGGCTGAGTTGGGCCAAACGGACGAGTGATGAGGGTCCGGACGGGTCGAGTCGGGGGCGGGGGGGGGGGGGGGGAGGGGGGCACGAGGCAGTACAACTGGGCCTGTATTACACTGACAGAAAAATTCTTTTTATATTAACTATATGCGTCTATTTGATTTTTTTTTTGTTTAATTTGAATTAAGTAGATTTTTCGTGAAATTAAATTTTTCCTATTGCATTATTAAAATTATTTTAAATATATTTATATAGTCAAATCATGATTTATTTAATATCGTCTGATAACTAAATATTTTATTTATTCCTAATAAATGTAAATGTGTCGAGTAAAGAATTGCCAAAATCAATTTTGTGGAATAAAAATGATTTTTTGTTTTGTTTTAAGACAGTATTCTAGTCTCGAAGTATGAAAAAAGCGCTTTTTGTTTTTTGGCATTTTCTTAAATTATGGATTCTTACACTGACAGAAGAGATCTTTTGATATTAACTGGATGCGTCTATTTGATTTTTTTTTAATTTGAATTAACTAGTTTTTATGTGAAATCACATTTTTTTCTATTGCATTTCATTATTAAAATGATTTATTTTAAATATATTTATTTATTCAAATGAAGATCTATTTAATATCGTCTGATAACTAAATATTTTATTTATTTCCAATAAATCTGTGATTTGGTTTCATCTGGTAGTATAAAACAAAACGTGACAGACGGACAAATGATACATAAATAGTCGCGCCTGTTAATAAAAGGCACGACGATACCTTTCTTTTTGCTCCAAACAACAGTCTTGTTAGTGAAAAGAAAAAAAAAGAAAAATAATTTAACTTTTTTTTCACCGCACTATTTATGTCATGAATCTATATTTGCTTTCTCATATCAGAATTGTCCAAAATCTCTATCGGGCGTTACGTTTTGCTCGATACAAATTCATCGAGTATCGATAAACTTTTCGTTACTCGATACAAAAGTATCAAGCTATTGTTGGAGATCGCAACTTTTTTTTATCGAGTAACGAACATTTATTCGATACTCGATACTTTTATATCGAGTAACGAAAAGTTCTTCGATACTCGATACTTTTATAATATTGTTATTTGTTTAAATTTTTATAACATTGTTTTTTTTTTGTTATTTGAAATGAAATTGTTAAGTTTTCCGAATGCATATAAATTTTTTAAGAATTTTTTCATCGTTTTGAAATATTTTTTTTACAAATTTTAAAAAATTAACAAAAAGTCGGAAATTCTTTACCTTCCCTCGAGTACAAGGGTTCTGTATCAACCGTGAGAAATTACAAAACTGTTAAGGGGCGAGTCCACTTTGGAGCCACGAAAAAAAGGCTATTTTCGCGATTTTTTTTTGAGGATTTTATAAAAGATATGAATATAAAAGTTGTTGGGCTTGATAAATAAAGTCTTGAAATACATTAAAAAAATATTTTAATTCATTTTTATTCATTTTTAAGTACAAAAACTATAGTTTAACGTAACGCCTGAAAAATAGGTGGGCTAGGTAGCTCTATCACAACTCGGCAACGGCTTGTTTGAAACAAAAAAATCAAAGTCCATTAGATTCAGTATGACACCAGCTACAAAATGACCCTCGGATATAAAGTTTTATCAAAAAATAAAAAAATGGCAGATGAAAAACGAAAAAAGTAAAAAAAAACGCGTTTTTTTCGCAGTTTTTCGCAAAAAAAAAGAGTAAAAATCCAAATTTTAAAACCATCGAGGGTCATCTTGTTGCGAATCATTTTTACAATATGTGGCTCAAATTTCAAGAGAATCGGTTTATTAGTTTTAAAGATACGATGGAGCTAGATTTTGAAAACGTTGTTTCGAGAAAAAACGCGTTTGAAGTTTATACTATGAAAAACTCTCACCTAAACTCAATCGGCAATATTGACACAATATTGACACAATATTTCTGAATGTATGTACTTTCGAAAACAGTAAAAAAAAATCGATTTTTTGAAATTTTTAAAGTGGACTGGCCCCTTATCAGAATGGCTTTGTATTTTGAGCCTTTGGAATGGCACAAGTATCGAGCAACGAAAAGCTTTTCGTTACTCGATACTCGTGTAACGAGTAACGAAAATTTATTCGATCCTCGATACAAAAGTATCGAGCGATTGTTGGAGATTGCTACTTTTGTAGCGAAGTATTGATCGAATTCTTGTTGCTCGATACATTTGTATCGAATTCCATACTCAAGTAACTAGTTACTGCCAACTCTCTCTCTCTCTCTCTCTCATATTCATGCGATATATGTCGTGTTTTATCTTTATTTATTTAATTTGAATCTAATCTTTATTTAATTTGAATAAATGTAATATTTAAAAAGAATAGCTTGAACAAATGAACCAAAAAAAAATATTTGAAAACGAAGTTCAGCTTTCCCCATCGAATGATAATTCACCGTTGATTGCTTATTGTTTTTCAGAAATTTGGCGATAGGTATAGGTATTCAAAATTTTCCGGAGGGTCTCGCGGTCTCGTTGCCACTCCAGGCGGCCGGTTTCAGCACCCTCAAGAGCTTCTGGTACGGCCAATTGTCGGGTATGGTCGAGCCGATCGCCGGTGTATTGGGAGCCGCTGGTGTCAGCCTCGCAGCTCCGGCTTTACCATACGCTCTCGCGTTCGCCGCTGGAGCAATGATCTACGTCGTAGTCGATGACATTATCCCTGAAGCTCATCAAAGGTTCGTACATATAGAGAAATATATACATATCCCTCTACACGCTCTAGGCACGCTCTGGTAGGCCAATCGTCGTAAATGTCGATATTTTCTTGACACACTGTACTCATCCACCTGACACATTGTACCCCACCCGTGAGGCACAATTATCCAATCCGCAATTTTTTTTTCCAACCCATTATTTTGGGATTTTTAAATCTTTTAGCAAAAAAAAATATGGTAGCTTTATTGTACGCCCAAAGGTCTATAAAATCGTTTATGACTCTTTTTCTAATCAGACTACGAATCATAAGAGTAAAAAATCGATAGAAAAAAATTGACACACTGTGTCCCACCTTTCTCTACACGAAATTCCAAATTAATCGGCGGTATGGACTTTTACGAAACTTTATCCTTACAATGTTGTTTTCTCTTTAATTTGATTATTTATAAGATCAACGATTGAATTGTTTGTAAGATAATTATCAATATATTAAGAAAAAAATGTAGAATAATGGAAAATAAATTAATCTGTACAGCGTGTACGGAAACTTTTTTGACTCATAGTATTAGGTGTGTGAATGAATTTTTACAGTTTTTTTTCCATACTTGCGGTTTATTAAAAAAATAGACGAAACCGTGTTTAATCCGGGTAATATCCCCCGTTGCTTTCTACAACCTTTTGCCACCGATCTGCTAGCATACAGATACCATCACGATAGAAGCTGGCTGGTTTCGAGGCGATAAAGTCATCGACGAATTTCCTAATATCTTCGACTTCTCGGAAGTGGCTCCCTCTTAAGCTGTGCGCCATTGACCGAAATAGGTGATAGTCGGATGGGGCCAAGTCCGGTGAATAATGCCGGATGAGGAAGAACTTCCCAGCCCAGGTTTAAAATAGTTGTTTGGGTCGTACGAGCAACGTGAGGTCGAGCATTATCATGCAAGAGAATGACTTTTCGCCTTCCGTGTCCTGTGAATGGCCTTTTTTGCTCAATTGCTTCGCTTAAACGATTTAATTGGTCACTATATCGTTCTGCAGTGATCTCGTCTGACCCGGTTCTAGAAGTTCGTAATAAAGAACACCCTTTATGTCCCACCAGATACACAAAAGCATTTTTTTGACGTTCATTTGCGCTTTGGGAGTAGATGTTGTTGGTTCTCCAGGGTCCACCGATGATTTTTTCCGCTTGGGATTCTCATAAAGGATCCATTTTTCATCCCCCGTCACGATTTTCCAGAGAAAGTTCTTCCTTCGTTGTTTGCTAAGCAACCAAAGACACGTGTTCGTCCGTTGTCCGAGGTTTATATTCGGTAAGTTCATGTGGGACCCATTTCCCGAGCTTCTGAATCTTTCCCATCGGGTGGAACCTCTTGGCAACGCTTGATCGATCAACTCCCAGTTGGGCTGCAAGTTCTTCTTGTGTCTGTGAAGAATTTTGGACCGGTAAAGTTTCCAAATCGTCGTCCGAAAATATTTCAGGCTGTCCAGTAGGCGCACGGTCACTGAGTTCGAAATCATTGTTTCTAAAACGTTTAAACCAATAATTGCATGTTTCGTATGACACAATACTCTTCCCGAGCACAGAACAAATTGACGCCTACGCTTTGGTGGCACTTTTTCCTTGTTGGAATTCGTAAAGGATGCAGTGGCGAATGTGCAGCTTATCGGTTGCCATTGTTCTTGCTACTTTATTTTAAGGTTATGATGCTCGCCCAATAAATTCATACAGCGTCTTGAACAGGGCTATGGCAATACTTTAAAATCCTAAAAAGACGTTGAAATATTTCAACTTGAAAGAGGATTCCCAGCCTGCTAGAAAAATCTGTAAAAATTCATTCACACACCTATTATGTCTATATAATTTATAAAAAAAAAATCTCGAAGAACTGCACGGAACATCGAAAGGAGGAATAAGGAAGAATGATGAGAGGGAAGGGGGGGGGGGGGCGCGTAGAGGGTTAAGAAACGGAAGGCGATACGAGCAAGTGGAGTAAGGGAATACGAGGGAAAAAGGACGAGCGACCGCGAGAAACTCGGACCCTCGTCTATGAGGTACACTGGTATGCATGCACGTTTCGCATTTATACTACGTATCCAGTGTGAAACACGAAAGCGGCCAATTATAATGACAATGCCCGTTCAGAGCGCGTTATAGAGGCTGCTGCTGCTGTTGCAAGCCTGGGAAAAACATGAAATTCAACGCGTCTCCTCGTCTACGACTTGTCTGCTTTGCTACGCGCCACCACACACGCACACACGTACACACGGGGAAAACTAATGTCAATGGAAAGCTCCACTTCGGGAAAAAGAGAATTCCCATGCACACGTCATTATCCACTGACGAGAGGAGGAGGAGGAGGAGGAGAAGAAAAAGAAACGTGCGAATAGCTGTTTTTTTTTCTGCCCGCGGAATTCTGTCGATATTTCAGGCTCAAGTATTTCACTCACGTACGTGTACGTGTCTGCAGAGAATCGAATCGAAAAAAAAGTTTTTTTCTTCGTAATTTTTTTTTTAATTAATATTAGATGAAGTAACAAGTTCTGAGCGTTTTTTCGCTTTATTTCGACGATGAAATTAACATAGGATTATCCGATTTAGATCAAATATGCGCCGTTTTGTACGATAACTTTTGTCCATTTTGAAGGCAATTTCATAATTCCGCGATTGAGGAAGTCCTCGTCCCTATTGGTAAAAAACTTTACCAGCTCATTTTCACAAGCCTCTCTTGAGGCCAGTTTTGTACCATGAAGAAAATTTTTCAAATGCTTGAAAAGGTGACAATCGCTTGGTGCCAGGTCTGGACTATACGGCGGGTGCGATAGAACCTCCCATCCAAGCTCTCGGAGCTTCTGGCGCGTCGTTAAAGATGTGTGCGGCCTGGCGTTGTCTTGATGGCACACAACACCCTTTCTATCGGCCAATTCTGGCCGGTTCTGGTCGATCGCCTGCTTCAATCTGGTCAGTTGTTGACAGTAGAGGTTCGAATTGAGTGTTTGGCCCGATGGGAGCAGCTCATAGTGGATGATTCCCTTCCAATTCCACCAAACACACAGCAAAACCTTCTTGGCCGTTAATGCGGGCTTGGCGATCGTTTGGGCCGGCTCATCGCGATTGGACGACAATCTTTTTCGGCTGTTGTTCTCGTATGTGACCCATTTTTCATCGCCAGTCACCATCCGCTTCAAAAAATGGGTCGATTTCGTTACATTTCAGCAAAGAATCGCAGGCATCATTTCGATCCAAAAGGTTTTTTTGCGTCAATTCGTGTGGCACCCATACATCGAGCTTCTTCTTGAGATCAGCCTTGTGCAAATGGTTCCAAACGGTTTTCTGTCTAATCTTCAGTTTCTGGGCAATGGAATAAGTGCTCACATGCCGGTCCGACTCGACGATTTCCATGATTTTATCGGCATTTCCGATCATTGGCCTACCAGAGCGTGCCTCATCTTCGACGTCCGTATTACCAGAACGGAATCGTTGAAACCACCGCTTTGCTGTTGCATTCGATACTGTATTGGCTCCATAAACAGCACACATTTTTTTGGCCGCCTGCTCCGCCTTTTCACCTCGGTCGTAGTGGTACTGAAGAATGTATCGAATTTTCTCTTTTTTTACGTCCATTTTGGAACGCTGCAACACGCAACTGGCTTCATCAAACACAAAACTGTCGAATAACTTTTTTTGAAGCGTAATGTCACCTTTAAATCGCCGTATAGTATGACCCGATGCGATGTATACATCGTGAGTTTCACGTTGCACGCAGACGGTTTCACGGTTTCACATAAAATGATGTATCTCCGCCAATTTTACAAATTTCTTTAAAAATTTTGGTGACAGCATTCTTAACAAATGGATCTTTTAGAAGATGAAAAAAAAAAAAAATTTACCATGGTGTGGGGCCTGAAATCGATTAAGCCGTTTTGGCGTCATTGAGTAACAAACAGATAGACAGACAGAAAGTCAGATTTATAATATTAACAATAAGTTAGGATATAACACTTACATATACAGGTGCGTTTGTTTGGGTTTATATATATATATATATATATATATATATACACGCCCACGCACGCATAAACACGTGTGTAGAAATATCAAAAAATGCCTCCGTCGAGATAAAGAGATCCATTTTTTTTAAATAAGCGAATATTTTCTCATTTGATTCACAGTGGTAACGGTAAATTGGCAAGCTGGGGTGCCATGGTGGGATTCCTGGTGATGATGTCTCTCGACGTTGGACTTGGATAAAGCGGTGACGTCTTAGGGAGAAGAGAAGAAGAAAAAAAATGCCAACGAAACACAATCACTTCGTACTTCGTTCCGCCGGAGTTATCAATTTTTGGAGTTTATGTTTTTTTTTTTTTTTTTTTTTCTTTCTTTCCGATCAATCGGTCTCGATCGATCCGGGGAGAGAGAAAGAGAGAAGCGAAGACGATGCGGTGGATAATTCCACGCGATACACGACCAGACTACGACAATGAGGCTAACGACGTAGAGGCGGAAGTTAATTTGAGGAAAAAAAAAAAACGGGAGCTCGGTTTTGATACGAACGTAACGAAATTTTTAAGGACGCTCAAGGATTTCCGCAGACGAACTTTATTTAGATTTCTTTTTTAGTTTTCCAACCGACTCTCTTTTTTTTTTCGTTTCAATTTTTGAAACTTTATTTTTCTTTTACACTTTTTTCCTCTGTAGTAGTTTTTTTTCGTGAAAATTTACTGCCCTCTATTCTATTTTCAATTTATTCGATTTATCGAAAATTTACTTTATTTTATTCTATTTTATTTTGTTAATTTATTCGATTTTGTTTCAAGTTTTTGAAACTTTACTTACCTTTCTTTCATTTCATTAATTTTATTTCCCTCTAATGCAATTAATTTTTTTTTTAAATTGAATATATTCTTCTTTCCTTCTATTTTATTCAATTTGACAATATTAATTTGATTCATTTTACTTCAAGCTTATTTTCTATTCTATTTTATTTAAAATTTTGACATTTCACTTCATTGTTATTTCATTAAATTTTTTGTTCTTTTTTTTTCACTTTACTCCCTGACATTTTGTCCAATTTTTTTTAACCCTTTTTTTGTGTTTTTCTCGTGAGTTTTTCTGACTAATTTTCGACACTATTGTAAATCATGGAGACGTACGATTTTTTTTTTCGTATCTTATTACATCGAATCCCCATGTGATTTTTTTTTTCTGTTTGGACATCGTCACGCCCAATATCAACCACTACGATTTATATTAAATCGAAGCTAGCGCACGGGAGGCCCGTACGCCGATTGACGAAACGGACCCCCCCCCCCCCCCCCCCCCCTCCGTAGATTTTACACGGTCGAGTGAAGAAAAAAACAAAAAAATGTTTCATGTACGTTCAGAAGATTAAATTTTCTCTCGCGAGGAAATTAATTCGAGAAAAAAATAGCAATTCAAGCGCAAATCGAATCCTTTTTTTTTTTGGAAAAATCTTATTTTTTTTTTACTGCAAATCTTTGCTCAAGGTTTACAATCGATGGGAAGGACCGAAAAACAAAACAACTAAAAACGTCGAAAAAAACGCGTTTTTTAAAGCGTTTTTGAAAATGTTTAAGTTCATTTAGGAAATTTAGACAATTCATTTGTTAGTTAATTAACCGCGTAAAATTAAATTCCTCAATTTAGTACGAATTTCCATGCGTAGAATTATTTACGCAAAATTCAGTTACGTGAAAATCAATTGTCCGGATAATTTTTTTTTTTTTTTTTCGTGGACCTGCCAATTTCCGGATAAATTTTTCGCTGCGATTTAACGATCGCGTTACAAAAAAAAATAGCAACAAAGACTCAATTCGAATGCTCAGCGATGACGAGACTTCGAATATTTCGTAGAAACGAAAATAATACGAAATTTAAATATCGTCGAATATCATTTTTACAATATCGACTTGTAGACACGCGCAAATGTAAAGAAAAATGTACTTAAAAATTACATGACTATTTTCGCAACTGACGTTTCGATAATGGAGTATATTTTTTTTGCAAGCCATTCTCTTGCCTCAAACCCGAAAGGATTTTTTTTTTTTTGCGATCACGAACTTTCGTAATTCATTATTACTAATGGAATTTTTATTTGCATTTTTAATAATAATAAGAATAAGAGAATTACCACCAATTTTTCGTAATTCGACGAAAGAATTATTTGTTTTTTTTTTTTTAGCGAAGTATCAAGTCGGAAAAAAAACACTAGAAAAAAATTAATAATAAATATGATCGATGGCCCACTGGTAATGGGAATTGAATATTGCAAGGACGCGGAAACGGTAAGTTAGCAAATTGCATCTATTTTTATTTTTTTACATTACTTTTTATTTGTCACTTTTCAAGCACAAAAAAAATGTTTTACCATTCCTGTACGATACGGAAATAATTTTTCCCAATGAAAAATTACTATTAAAAAGAAAACAATAAATTTCTTTCTTTTTTCTGGAAAAAAATCATGTGTATTGTCTTTCGAATATATTTCGTAATTATCGTCTCCGTTTAGAAAGAAAGTAATCACGATTCGATAAAGTGAAGAAAATACTTAAAAATAAATTGCGCTATCTTTTAAATATTACGAATGGGGCGCATTTTGCGAGATTTTTTTTCTGTTTTTTTTTTTAAGTACTAACATTATTTCTATGTTCTCGAAAAAAAGAAAATACAAATTTTATTTTTCATAACACTAATATATAAATAACTGCTTAAAGAAAAAACAAAATTGAAGCTTGAGCTTCCCCCTTTATAATTCCAGTCAGAGAAATGCATAAAATTTTTTTTGTTCATAAACGGGGTCCACCAGAAAAGGAACAAAAAAAAGGCGAAAAATGGTAGTTTTCGAAAAAGGGTACTAGTCGTAAAAAATATAGTAAAAAACAATTAAAAAAAAACGGAATGAAGTTGAATTCCTCTCCTTTAAAATGCCCTTTGTTAAATTCATTAATCTCAACTATCGGCGAAACGACGTAAAAAAATGTTCCGGAACTTTGTTGAATTTTTGTCCGGAAACTTTTCGCCGCTAGTGTATATCTGAAAATAGCTCCATAGTTATTTCCCACAATCAACAGGTGGAAAAATGTAAAGAAAAGAAGAAAAAAAAAAGATGAAGAAATTGGTCACGGAAAAATGTTCGTTTCTTTACAGCGACGAGATAACGACGCCGACGACGACGACGACGACGAGGCCGAGGAATTCAAGCGGCGTGGCGCGCAAGTTGGCCGAGAGGCTCTCACGTCATATGCTGCATCGTGCATACTCGGTATATTCTCGGCTCTCGGTGTATTATCGGCAGTGGAAGGGGGGATTCTCCAGGGGCTCCGCGCGCGCCGGATTGCATAAGCGGCGAGAAGTGCCGAGCGCGTAGAGCCGTAGCATGAATGGAGCGGCCGTGAGCGTGATCGCGAGACGATGGAATGAACGAGCGAGAGGGCGAGGGAGTGGAGAGAAGAGTAACAGAACGAGGGAGAGAGGAATAGGCTTTCCGGCCGCGCAATGGACAAAAGGCTGAGCTCGACGAGTTGTAACGAGTGAGAATAACGTATCGCGAGAGAGAGAGAGAGAGAGAGAGAGAGAGAGAGAGAGAGAGAGAGAGAGAGAGAGACAGGGAGAGAGAGAGGGGAGAGGGAGGGAGAGAGAGAGGGACAGAAACAATATTGAGAGGGACTGGGCCACAAGAAGAACTTGCAGCCCAACTAGGAGTTGATCGATCAACCGTTGCCAAGAGGTTACACGCGATGGGAAAAAATTCAGAAGCTCGGGAAATGGGTCCCGCATGAACTTACCGACTATAACCGCGGACAACGGATGAACACGTGTCTTTGGTTGCTTAGCAAACAACGAAGGAAGAACTTTCTCTGGAAAATCGTGACGGGGGATGAAAAATGGATCCTTTACGAGAATCCCAAGTGGAAAAAATCATGGGTGGACCCTGGAGAACCAACAACATCAACTCCCAAAGCGCAAATGAACGTCAAAAAAAAATGCTTTTGTGTATCCGGTGGGACATAAAGGGTGTTCTTTATTGTGAACTTCTAGAACCGGGTCAGACGAGATCACTGCAGAACGATATAGCGACCAATTGAATCGTTTAAGCGAAGCAATTGAGCAAAAAAGGCCATTCACAGGACACGGAAGGCGAAAAGTCATTCTCCTGCATGATAACGCTCGACCTCACGTTGCTCGTACGACCCAAACAACTATTTTAAACTTGGGCTGGAAAGTTCTTCCTCATTCGGCATATTCACCGGACTTGGCCCCATCCGACTATCACCTCTTTCGGTCAATGGCGCACAGCTTAAGAGGGAGCCACTTCCGAGAAGTCGAAGATATTAGGAAATTCGTCGATGACTTTATCGCCTCGAAACCAGCCAGCTTCTATCGTGATGGTATCTGTATGCTACCAGATCGGTGGCAGAAGGTTGTAGAAAGCAACGGGGCATATTACCCGGATTAAACACGGTTTTGTCTATTTTTTAATAAACCGCAAGTATGGAAAAAAAAAACTGTAAAAATTCATTCAGACACCTAATACAAAGAGGAACGAAACAAGCCTTATACGATGTCGAGTACCTTCCTTGATCTTGCAAACGCAATGAAAATTCTCGCCATGCGGCCCACAGACCAAAGACGAAGATGAACAATTGTGAAAAAGCAACACGGCTGGGACGAGGCTGTCAAGGGAGGGAGGGGAGGGGAGGGTGGAAGCGTTATAGACGAATCGAAACGCTATAGATGATGAGCCGGCAAGGGGCAGGGGAGGATGGAGACGATATAGAGAGTCCATAGAAAAGTCGACGGTGCCGAGCTATGACGAGTCCAGGACGTCGGAACTTTGAGCAGTCTTTCGATGCAGTTCGAAGCGATAGCTCCGCGCCGTATAACTCGCGTCTCTCGTCATCGAATCTCGCGTCACGATCACGTGCACACGAGCTTCTCGTTCGTCTCAGATATCGTTTTTTTTTTTCCTTTTAATATAATTCTGTACCGTCTTCTCCTTTCCTCATTACCGTACAATCGGACGAAAGTTGAAAAAAGAAATTAAAATCGAAGAAAAAAAAATCGAAATAAAAATGGAAAAATTATAGAAAAAAATAATGCTGAAGGTATTTAAACTAATGAAAAAAAAAATTATGAAAAAAATTAAGCTATAGAGTATTGGAAAAAAAAAATAGAAGAAAATGAAGAAAAAATAAGAGTGAAGAGTGTTTAAAAAAATGAGGAAAAAATAAAGGCAGAAAAAAAAGGAAAGAATAAAAAACGAGTAAAAAATTGAGGGAAAAAGGAACGAATGGAAAAGTGCAAACGTAGTTTTCTTTCTATTTTTACATTCTTTCGTCTAGTTCCTTATTCATTTTTTTTTTCTTCTTTCACTTATTATTTATTTTTTTCCATTAAAAATTAACTTTATTATTTTTCCTATTTTTTTCTTTATTTTTTCTTATTTTCTTTCATTTCATTTTTGAATTTTCTTTTCCAATCCCTCATCATTTTTGATTACTCTTTCGTTTTTCTTTTATTTTTCATTCATCCCCTTTATTTTTCTTTCTGCAGTTTTCCATTCTTTTTTTTTTTCCTTCCCTCGTTGGCTCGTTTTTTCGTGGTCGCGTATTCAGGCTCGAAAAACGTGACAAGTGCGCTGGTGAATCAACAAGATTAATAATTTCTACAGGGTAATAGAGATACAAGGCTTCGCCATTTCCTCCTCTCTCGTCACTCCCCCCCCCCCCCCCCCCCGTACATCCTGGACTCGTAATCTCAAGTAATATAGGCGAGGCGAAGTTTTTGAAAATTTGGCCTGAACCCTTGTGAATAAAACTGGAAAAGAATCGAGAGAGGGAAAAAGAAAAGAAGTGTTGATCGGTTCGCTGATCGGTTCGCTGGAATTTCGTGAGTATATTCAAAATTCATTTAATTCGCTACGTAGAGCGAGCATATTAATTTTATCTTTCCTTTTTTCTTCCCAATTCTCGAATACGTTCGAATTTCTTGTATGGTGCGAATAAGTTGCATTTTTATTGTTATAATATAAAAAGACACGAAGTAATAAAAAATAAAAAGACAAGAAGTAATAAAAAATAAAACGACAAGAAGTAATAAAAAAATAAAAAGACACGAAGTAATAAAAAAAAAAATTTAATCGTAAAAATGCGAAAAGTTTCCGGACAAAAATTCCAAAAAAAATTCGGAACGTTTTTTCATGCCATTTCGCCGACAGTTGACGTAAATGAATTTAATAAACGGCATTTTGAAGGGGAGGAATTTACCTTCATTCCTTTTTTTTTTTGAAATTTTTTTTACTATTTTTTTTACGAGTACCCTTTTTCGAAAGCGACCATTTTTCGCCTTTTTTTTTTGTTCCTTTTCTGGTAGACCCCGTTTACAGACAACATTTTTTTATGCTTTTCTTTGACCGGAATCATAAAGGGGGAAGCTCAAGCTTCTATTTTGTTTTTTTTTAAAGCTTCGTACGATTTTTTTTCTAAAGATATTTTGATTCGAAAAAAAAGAGAGAATTTGAAGAATAACGTGTAACACGAAAACGACAACGATTCAAGGAAAACCTCAAGATAGTAAAAAGTTGAATCGGTTTTCGTTGAGTTCGCGAGAATTTTTTCCGATTTTTTTCCGAAATTTTTTTTTTTCATCTATTTTCGGTGAAAAAATCAGATTCAATTACCGTAAACCGAGAAAAAAAAAGTCGACAAAAGATCTGAAATAATTATATTGCGTTGAAAATAGAAAAATACAGTTTTTTCCTCTCTGGAAATTTTACCACAAACCACTTAGTTCACGAGAGAGAGAGAGAGAGAGAGAGAGAGAGAGGGAGAGAGAGAGAGGGAGATAGAGAGAGAGAGAGAGAGAGAGAGAGAGAGAGGGAGATAGAGAGAGACAGAGAGAGAGAGAGAGAGAGAGAGAGCATTTTATTGGAAACGGATCGTTTCCGTTTGGCGCAAGCATTACAATCATTCTTTTTTCTTCGCTTCCGCTACTACTTCCTCTAGCTCCCACGAACAAAAAAAAATAAATCATAGGCGAGAGTAGGCAAATAGCGAGATCGTTCATAGGAGCAATGCAATATCCCAGCTCTTTCCACCCACACTTTATATGCATATATATATATATATATATACGCAACACACTTCGTCGTGTTTTTTTTTTTTACCACAAAGACCGTCCTCCGACACCCACAACTACCGTCCAACAGTTCGGAAGAAATTTTTTTTTTTTTAATTATCGCCAGATAATAAAGTGAAAAAAAAAGAGCAGAGGGGCCAAAGAGAACGGGGCGCAGCATCTTGAGCTCGGTCCAGCTGATATCTCCTGGATTATTTGCGTCCAGAACTCGAAGTTGGAGATTGACGTAACGTCGCGTATTTCGAGCGTAAGACGCTGTATTTACGGAACTTTGTTCGTATGAATGCCTCTCTCTCTCTCCCCCCCCCCCCCATCTCTCTCTCTCTCTCTCTCTCTCTCTCTCTCTCTCTCTCTCTCTCGACTGGAGCGAAACAAATGAGGCCTGATGAGGAGAGGCAGTAGGGAAGTATATATATGTGTGTGCGTGTAAATATATATATATATTATATATAGCACATGTTAATGCATGTAACGTAGGCGTACAGAAATAGCCGTGGCGGAACAGCACCGGAAGCGAGCGAGTTCCGCCCAGGGCTAGCTCAAGGGTCACCGTCCTCTTCGCATAAGGGAAAGACACGGGGACTGCTCCGCGCTCGAGCTTCGCAAGATTCTTCGAGAATCGGTCGCGAAGACTCCCGAGACTTACACAAGCTCGCCAGTATCCGTTCTGTTTTTTTTTTCACACACCCTCCCCCCCTGCCCCAGCCGCAATGAGGATTGACAAAAATTCCTCATTCCCATCTTCATATCCACTTCATACTTGGCGCAATTTTATCTCGACGTCACGGCGGTAGGAGGGGGGAGGACGGTCGTTCTTGCGACCTTTTGCGGTACAGGAATGCGAAATGTTTCGTGACAATAATATTAAGTACTTGGGAGCAAAATTGTTGGAGGTACTGGAAAATGGTTGAATAATTAGAAGAAGAAAAAAGGCCTTAGGCTACTCTAGGAGCTAAAAAAAGGGCATATTTTGTGATTTTTTTTTTTCAGCGAAACTATAAAATAAAGCGGAATTACAAAATAGGGCGTTTTATTATAGACGTAATTGAGTATGGAAAATTATTTTTTTTACAGCGATACATGTGAAAATGGCGAGTGTGCAGTATTTTTCCGATGACGCCTTTATTTCTGGAAGGTCAACGACCGGACCAACAGCTCCTATAATTTTTCAGTTATGATGAGATAGGGATGGGCAAAGAATATCGATATATCAAAATATCGATATTTTTCCTGAAAAATATCGATATTTATCGTCGATATTTTAAACGTCGATATATCAAATATCGATATCTAATTTTGCACGGAGAGAATTAAATATTAAAAATTACCGTGCAGTAACGGTAACCGGATGACAAGCCTGAAACTTCGCTCATTATTACTGAGTAAAACACAGATTTTCACGAAAATAAAATCAAATTTCTTCTTCAGATAGAAAATTTTACCAGATTTTCTAGTAAATTTTCATGTGTAACAAAATACGCAAAACTTAAATTTAAAAAATATAAAAATATCAGCGAAATTTTACCGTGCATTTTATTATTTTATGCCTTTCAAAAATGTCTATAAAAAAGTATCGTCTTTATAACAGTTATTTTACGTTTTATTATAAAATTTAATGAGCGTTATAGGAAAATGTATTGTGCTCTCGGTAAAAATTATCGTGCGCGCTACCCTTCTTGTATAGTAAAATTTTCGCTACGTATTTGAAATTTTCTGTAACGTGAGTTAAAAAAAAAACTTGTCGCGTACGAATTATTGTGCTTTTCTCACTTGTCACCACATTGAAATATATCACGGTAATTTTTACCGTGAAATTCACGACAAAAATTACTTTTTAATTCTCTCCGTGCACGCGGAGCGCTCAGGTCGTCCAATTGAGGTGGCTACGCCCGAAAACATGCAAAAAAAATTCGGAAAATTCTTATGTCCGATCGTAAAGTGAAGTTGCAAGAGACAGCTGACATCCTAAAGATATCAAAAGGCACCGTGTTCAAAATTGTGCGTGAAAATTTGGGTATGAAAAAAACTTTTGTCCAAGTGGATGCCGCGTTTGCTCACACTGGAAGAAAAACAACAACGAATTGATGATTCGGAGCGCTGTTTGAAGCTGTTTACGCGTGATAAAAAGGATTTTTTTTTTGCGTCGGTACATAACAATGGATGAAACATGGATTCATCACTGTACGCCGAAGTCGAGAAGACCGTCAGCCGAGTGGAGAGGAGAGGGTGAAAGCCGGCCAAAGCGTCCGAAGACACAACAGTCAGCAGGCAAGGTCGTGGCCTCTGTATTTTGAGACACGCACGGAATTTTCCTCATCGACTTTCTTCCGAAGGGCCGGACGATCAACAGCGACACTACTACATTGCATTATTGGATCGATCGGATGACGCGAAGCAGAAAAGGCCCTCACATGGCAAAGACAAAACCGCTGTTTCACCGAGACGATCCACCGGATCCACAAGTCGATGAAAACGATGGATGAAATTGAACGATTTACGAATCGAATTGCTTCCACACCCTTCATATTCACCAGATCCGGCCCCATCTGACTTCCACCTGTTGGCAGATCTCAAAAAGATCCTCCAGGGGAAAAAGAGATTTGGCTCCGATGATGAGGTTATAGCCGCAACTGAAGCCTATTTTGAGGCAAAAGACAAATCGTTTTATAAGTAAGGCATCGAAAGTTTCGAAAAAAACGTTGGAATTATTGTATCGCTATGGAAGCTGACTATGTTGATGAATAAAGTCGAATTTTGCAAACAAAAAAAAAATGTGTTTTTATTGGTTAGTCCCGGGACTCAATGACCCATCTGTTACTTGATCCAAACGATGCCTAAGTACAAAAGCTACAGAATCAAACTCCGATACTTGGTCCGACACGCACTTGACCCTCTTTTTTTTTCACCACTTTTCTTCCGTTTCCCGTACTCGCGAAGAACCAAGCTTGTCAATTAAAATTCCTTTTTTTTTTCATTTCTATTTCCTCTTCCGTTCGCGCAAACTCGCGGCAATGGCGTAACGAAGCTCTCGCACTTGATACACTTTATGAATGAAACAACTACTAACGGTCCGTGTGGATGCCTTCATCCATGCTGGATGAAGTGTGTGTGCGCGCGCGCGGTCGTTTTGATATTACGCGGAGATACATGTTCTAGTATATTATACATCGTACGAGGTTTATATGTGTGGATAATTAAATACTGAGTGTATTTATTATAGAGGTCATTTCAAGGACACAAGATCTGCACGAGCCCAAAATTTATGCGTTTGTTTGAACAAGCTTTTATTTAACACTAGATTTACCAGACCAGTCATTTTGCACTGGTCGTGCAATTTCAATTCAAAATTCCTACTGCATGTAACATTTGCTTTCCGAAATGATGTTATGACTTTTGTAGCTATAAGTAGAGAATACATTTTATGAACTTAATGTTACTTTATATATATTCGTAACAAATATATTTTTTGTTATTGACACTTATACCAGTACCTGGTCTGGTAAATCTAGTGTTAATGTACTAAAAAGAAGAAAAGAATTTTTTTCCAGTCACCTATACGTGACTGTAAATAAAAAGCTTGGGGCAATCAAAATTTGGACATATAATCTTTAATTAAACATTTAAAAAGTTGAGCGAGAGTTAGAAAAAACTTTTTCTAACACGAGGTTAGAAAAAGTTAGAAAAAGACTATTATACGAAATTTTATTGTACGTGACGTGAAAATGGGGATTTTACGCATCCTTCATCGTGCCGAGTAGAATAAAAAAATATATTTCAAACAAATAGGATCGTAGTGAGCCATGAAACAAGGGAAAAACCTGTGCGTTTTAAATAAATCCTATAAATTAAATATATTGGGAGTACAAATTAATTCGGTGCGTTTTTTTGTGGTAAAAAATTCATTTATTTCAAAATAAAAGGTATGAATAGATTAATCAAAGTATTGTCCATCGCTGGCTACTACTTTTTCCCACCTCTCAGGCAATTTTCCAATTCCATCTCGAACAAAAAGTCTCGTCTTTTGAGGCGATCCAAGTTTTGAGGCAATTTTCGATTTCTGCGAAAGAAGTGAACCGGTTAGCTGCTAAATCCTGCTGCATTCGTCGGAACAACCAGTAATCAGAATGAGCAATGTCCGGAGAATCCGGCGAGTGCGGTAAAATATCCCATTTGAGCGTTTCCAAATATTTTGTTTACGACTTTTGCGACACGAGGCCGAGCGTTGTCACGCAGAAGAATAATTTTGTCATGTCTTTGCTCGTATTCCGGCCGTTTTTCTCGTAATGCACGGCTCAAACGAATCAATTGTAGTCTATACCGATCGCCCGTAATGGAATCGCCAGGTTGTAGCAGCTCATTGGCTCATTTGGCTGTCCAGGGCCGAGGCTTGTCTTCAACGCTGAAATCACTGTTCTTAAAGCGTCGAAACCATTCCCTACATAATTTATCAGTTGGCTCATCATCACCATAAACTTCAACAAGCATTCGATGCGCTTCAGCTGCACTTTTCTTCCAATTAAAGCAGAAAAGTAAAACTTGCTGCAAAATGCTGCTTTAGTTAACACAAAATTTGACATATTCAACACAGTAAAAAACAAGGTTTTTAATGGACCTCAAAGCGATATAAACTGAATATTATTGACAGGTGTCTAACCTCTCTGAAAGCACCGAAATCAGCTGTCACTATGAAACATTCATAACAGCCAGAGCCATCTCTTGAAAACGGACCGAATTAATTTGTACTCCCAATATTTTTTTTTTTTTTTGGCAGTGAAGAAACTTGGATGTAATCGGACAAATAGTTGTTCAGACAATAATTCCGAAAATTCACAAATTTTTTTCGCCGTCTACTCGGTTCTACCCCCTTAACACTACCATGCATTCGAAAAATCGCATTTTTGACATTTCCTTACTGCGCAGACTCACAAAAAAAAAGATCACCGTCTTCGAAACAGCCGCATAGGGCTGACCACCATTGCATCGACCGTACGGCTTCAAAGTATCCATTCTCCATAAATACAGAGCGTGCAATATGGAGTATACGTTGGTACGACGAGGTTAGGTCTGCCTCGTCGTCGTTTGGCTGGCTCGCTCGCTCGTTGCACAGTACACGTTATAGCAGCCTCGAGATAGGAAGGAAGTGACTGGCCCGTTCAAGTATTGTCCCTTAACGCGATACCGGTCCGTTGCTTCCGCATTAGTAGTTGCTGGTCAACACTTGACCGGCAGGAAGCTACGTTCGAGGAAGTATAACTCGCATGTGTACCTCTTCTCTCTCCCCCCCTCTCTCTCCCTCTCTCTCGCCCCCCTCTCTCTCTCTCTCTCTCTCTCCCTCTCTCTCTCTCTCTCTCTGTGCGTCTACACCAGCTGCCATCAAGCCTCTAATCGCAACGACGCATCCTGCATTATTCATCGTTCAATTAAAATCGTGCTTCGATCCACAATCCGCCCCCTCCGACTCCTCAGCAACTACTCGCGATGCTGTTTCTTTTTTGTTTTTTTTTTTTGTACTTCATATCCGCCAAATTCCAATAGCGATTGCGTTGCAGGATTTTTATTCACGCACACAAAAATAATCTCTCTTCACTAAGTCTTAATGACTTAATTTTTACAGATTTTTCAGCAAATTTATTGAATATAAAAAAATAGAGAACAACGAACTTAATCTTGGAAATATTGTCAATCGTTTTCTATGACCTTGCGCCATATCTCTCAGGTAACATACGAATGCCGTCGCGAAAAAAACTTGCCGGCTTCGAGGCGATAAAGTCATCGACGAATTTACGCGCATCGTCCAGCGTTTTGAACTGTTCATCCACTAAGGCGTGCTGCATTGACCGGAACAAATGGTAGTCGGATGGGGCCAAGTCTGGTGAATATGCCGCGTGCGGGAGAACTTCCCATCCCAAGTTCAAGAGGGTCTTCTGAGTCGCGCGAGCAACGTGAGGTCGAGCGTTGTCATGCAGCAGTATGCACTTGCCTGCTTCCTTGCCCAGTAAATAGCGTTTTCTGATCAAGTTCTTCGCTCAGTTTGTTCAATTGTCGGCTGTAGCGTTCCGCAGTCACCGTCTCACCAGTTTCACAGGAGTTCGTAACAAAGCACACCCTTCGTATCCTGTCCAGGGTAGCGGCTGGTCACTAAGATCGAAATCACCACTTCTAAACGTTTGTACCAATAATTACACGTTTCATAAGACACAACCTCGGCACCAAGAACACTACAAATTGATTGCCGTGCTTTAGAAGCATTTTTTTCCTTGTTGGAATTCGTATAAAATGCAGTGCCGAATGTGCTGTTTATCAGTTGCCATCGTAAAATCTGCTATTCTGAGAGGTTTTGTAATTCGCGTAGACTTGTCGTTCAGTGTTCTGAAATCTTGCGTCCGATCCTTTCAAAACCCACAAAAGACCGCGAAAA
>OZ010721.1:23261570-23301631 GCA_963932345.1 Ophion ventricosus | reverse complement strand
ACAAATTTCATTATAAAACGAAAATAGCGATGGATGGGGGTAGTAGACGAGACAAGAAGGAAATAAGATATGGAATAGGGGAGAAGCTCTCGTTGATGGGGAGCCGTGTGGTTGGCTTGAGGATTCGTCAAGTGGCCACTCCGGTCTGAATTTGAACAGCGCTTATATCACCCAGCGTTTACAAGAGCCCTGGGCACCGCACTATGTACCAACGCGAAAAGCTCCTGTATATAGAGGGTGCCCCATAAAAAAAAAGCATCAAAATAACTCGAAATGATGAGGTCGTACGAAAAAGTGTTTGCCCACAAAAGTTTATGGCTTTGAGTGGAACATCCGATAGTGATGCAAAGTATTTTATTCCACTCGATACGATAAAAGACGCTTTTCGCATGCGAAGCGTACGTAAAAACCACTTTTTTACACCTCGTACAATAAAATTTCGTACAACACTCGACGAAAAAAAAAACTTTTTCTAAGGAGTGTGAGTTTGCAGCACGAGCCGAAGGCGAGTATTGCAATCACACGAGATAAGAAAAAGTTTTTTTATTTATTAAACATTTTTTTTTAATGGGTGTTCTATAAAAAAACCATCAAAATAACTCGAAATGATGAGGTCGTACGAAAAAGTGTTTGCCACAAAAGTTTTATGGCTTTGAGTGGGACAATCCGATAGTGATACAAAATATTTTATTCCACTCGATACGATAAAAGACGCTTTTCGCATGCGAAGCGTACGTAAAAACCACTTTTTTACACCTCGTACAATAAAATTTCGTACAACACAAGACGAAAAAAAAAACTTTTTCTAACGAGTGTGAGTTTGCAGCACGAGCCGAAGGCGAGTATTGCAATCATACGAGATTAGAAAAAGTCTTTGTGTTCTCGTGTCATAATGTACTGAATTATATATATATGAGGCATTCCACGCCATTTCAGCGAGCCCATCATTTTTTATTTTCCTGATTTTTTTCTGTAAAATTTTACCCCATGAAAGGAATATCCACACTAATTTTTAGATTTATATCTCTTTTCTTTTAGAAGCTATAATTTTCCAAAAAAATATCGATTTCGGAAGTTTTGGACACGTTTAAACGCTGATAACTCCTGAACTAATTGAAATATCGACAAATGTCAATATATATATATATATATCTTTTTTTTCATTTTGAAGCATACTTTCATGAAAAAATATGAAAAAATTATCAATTATACTGGACCACGTATTTTTAGCTTCGAAAGTGGAAAATATTTTTTTTTAAGATGATTGCCATTTTTTATTTTTTCCAAAAAATTCTGTAAAATAGAGTGACTCATTCTATGATTTTTAAGCCTAGTCTCATCGCGAGGCCCATTTTTTCTTCTATTTTTCTTCGAATTATCAAAAGAGAAATTATTAAATTCTCTTTTAATAATTCTTTTAATTTCTCTTTTAATTTCGAATTATTAAAAGAGAAAATTATTTCGAGATTAAAATGATAAAAATCTTCTAAAAAAAAATATGAATAATTCGAAAAAAAATAGAAGGAAAAATGGGCCCAGGACGAGACTAGTCTTAAAAATTATAGAATAGATCACTCTATTTTAGATAATTCTTTGAAAAAAATTAAAAAAATAGCAATCATCTTAAAAAAAATAGTTTTCACTTTCGAAGCAAAAATTACGTGGTCCAGTATAAATGATAATTTTTTTCATATTTTTTCATGAAAGTACGCTTGAAAATGAAAAAAAAATACATATTGACATTTGTCGATATCTCAATTAGTTCAGGAGTTATCAGCGTTCAAACGTTCCTAAAACTTCCGAAATCGAAATTTTTTGGTAAATTATAATTCCCAAAAGAGAAGAGACAAAAATCGAAAAATTGGTGTGGATATTCCTTTCACGGGGTGCAATTTTGAGAAACATGGGGAAATAGCATGAAAAGCCTCATATATACACAATACATACATAACTTCCTCGCCCTTCTATTTTTACTATTTCCCATCGCATTTTACTTTTGTCCTCGATACTGTTTTCTTTGCCCTCGTCGTAATTGGCCCTTTCCCCTACGCTGCCCATGTGTCGTGATGTGTAAGATGCGAGATTTCGCTTGTGTCGGGGACGTGGAAACACGAAGAAAAAAGATCCAAGGGCGAGAGAGCTTGGAAAGCGCACTTGGAGCTCTGGCTGACCAAACAGTGCCTTTTCTACTTCGAGCACTTTTTTTTCCTGTATTTTTACGGGCGCCCTGCGGCTTCGTGCTCGCTTCGTCAAGGATGTCCGTGGCACTGAATTAACGACAAGAGGGAAAAAAAAAAAAAAAAAAAAAAAAAACACGTTCGCGACAAAAGGTCCGGTAATTGGTTGTTGCGTAAATTTTTCACATCGTGGGTGGAAAAGTGACAAGGGTGATTTTTCGACGTCGAGACGGATGTTGAGATATAATTAGGTGGAGGCATTAGGTTTTTTTTTTTTTGCGAGAGGGAGGGAGGGGGCGGGAATTTGGTATTGGGATGAGGAAATGGCGAAGATGGTTTTTAATCGTTTAAATAAATGTGGAAAAACAATTTGTTTTATGGTGGATTTGAGCTTACTTGTGGGGCGATGAGTATTTTTGATCCTTAAAATAAATATGGATACGTAAGGGTATTTTTGTGAATTATAAAAAACTCGACCAGCTCATTTTCACAAGCCTCACTTGAGGCCAGTTTTGTACCATCAAGAAAATTTTGCAAATTCTTGAAAAGGTGATAATCGCTTGGTGCCAGATCTGGACTGTACACGGCGGGTGCGATAGAACCTCCCATCCAAGCTCGCAGCTATTTATGTGAAGAGCTCGCAGCTTTATCCTTCTTCGACCCGGCTATTCCGCTCAACGTGAAACAAAAAAAAATGGTTCAGGCAATGCAACCCGAAAGTCTGAATGAAAATGTTAAGGGGCCAGTCCACTTTGGAGCCACGAAAAAAAGGCTACTTTCGTGATTTTTTTTTTGAGGATTTTATAAAAAATATGAATATAAAAGTTGTTGGGCTTGATAAATAAAGTCTTGAAATACATTTTAAAAAAATTTAATTCATTTTTATTCATTTTTAAGTAAAAAAAACTATAGTTTAACGTAACGCCTCAAAAATAGGTGGGCCAGGTAGCTCCATCACAACTCGGCAACGGCTTGTCTGAAACAAAAAAATCAAAGTTCATTAGATTCAGTATGACACCAGCTACAAAATGACCCTCGGATATAAAGTTTTATCAAAAAATAAAAAAATGGCAGATGAAAAACGAAAAAAGTATTAAAAAACGCGTTTTTTTCGCAGTTTTTCGCAGAAAAAAAACGAGCAAAAAGGGAAGCGTTAGCTTTAGTTTCGTTTTTTTTTAATTTTACAATTTTTTTCGCAGAGAAATTTAGTTTTTCTTAAAAAAATTTAGTTTTTGTTAAAAAAAAGAATATTTGTCCTTAGGACAAATATTCTCAACCTCATAGTTTTCACGATACGCTGCACGATGCCGGTTTTACGGAAACCTGCCGTTTTTTTAAGAAAAACGAAATTTCTCTGCGAAAAAAAAATTGCAAAATTAAAAAAAAAAAACAAAAATAAAGCTAACACCTCTCTTTTCGAAAATCATTTCACTAAATAGCGAGATTTCTATTTTTCCGAAATCCAGCGAACGACTTTGCGAGGTGCGAAAATCGTGAAAATTCATAATTTTCAAAATGACGTACCGGGCACAAAAAAAATCGAAAAAATAAAATTAAAAAAGCAAATTGAAGCTGACTTTGCTCTCTTCAAAATCCCGTTTGGTAAATTGGTTTCCGATTTTTTTTGGCCGAGATATTCAATTTTTTGTCCGGAAAGAAAAATTGCAGGGTGCCCCAAACTTTTGGCCAAGGGTGTACTCATATATTATAAGGATATTTCGCAATATTTCGAAGCTTTCATCATTTGAGCGGAGAATAAACTTTTCCGCTAGGCACCATGACATACTCGAGACGAGTCGAGGCTCCATGGTGGGAAAAATATATAGTAAAAATTTTATAATGCTCGGTAGCGACCTCTAAATATTTTCCGATTACAGAGAGCCTTTGAGATATTTTTTTTTTCTCTATTTGTCACAATTTGATCGGGTGGCCCGCAAAGAAATTAAAAACAAGGTAAAAAGTGGACCACCCTAATACATATATATATACAGGGTGATTCATAATAGGTGACGCACTCTGAATTGGCGGGTTCAGGGGGGTGCCCGGAATGTAACTGTCAAGGCTTTTTTGTTTCCGTCGAATAGATTTTGAATGGGAAGCATTAGAATTTGGGCGTTCGATGCATTGTCATAGGACTACAGTCCGCCATGATCGACGCCGCCACTCAGTCCTCGGAGCCGAGCGCGGGGCACGTAGCAGACGACAAGCAAGGCAGATCGGCATCTGTCTCGCTTTTTCTGGTGATGTGACGTTTCGTGTATCGTCTGCTAACGCTTTCCGTCATCTTGGGTGCGCAAGTTCAGAGCGTGAAGCCGCGCGGAACACAAGCGAATGAGCGTGAATTGTCTTTTCGGGTGTCGTCGCCTGTTATTCGTCGCTCTTTCGTCCTTCGTTATTATCTTACTGTCACTCATTGGCATTCTTGCGTTTCTTATTTCTCCTCGATTATACTTGTCGTTTGTCTCATCTTCCCTTACGTCTGCGCATTCTTTCGCTTTTCCGTCGATCCACTCTCAACGACATTATCAGCATCTGAACTATGCAAGTGTGATCTGCTGATAGATAGGCGTTATTGCTAGGTACTTTCTGGGTAGTATACTATGGGATTTGTATTGTTCGATGTATTCGAGAAGAGTTCTGGCTTCTAACTGTTGTCAAATAATTGTAAAAAAAATTTATCAGCATCTTAACTATGCAAGTGTGATCTGCTGATGGATAGGCGTTAGTTCTAGGTACTTTCTGGGTAGGATACTATGGTATTTGTTTCGTATGATGTATTCGAAAAGAGTTCTGGCTCCTAACTGTTGTCAAATAATTGTAAAAAAAATTTATCAGCATCTTAACTATGCAAGTGTGATCTGCTGATGGATAGGCGTTAGTTCTAGGTACTTTCTGGGTAGGATACTATGGAATTTGTATTGTACGATGTATTCGAAAAGAGTTCTGGCTCCTAACTGTTGTCAAATAATTGTAAAAAAAATTTATCAGCATCTTAACTATGCAAGTGTGATCTGCTGATGGATAGGCGTTAGTTCTAGGTACTTTCTGGGTAGGATACTATGGTATTTGTTTCGTATGATGTATTCGAAAAGAGTTCTGGCTTCTAACTGTTGTCAAATAATTGTAAAAAAAATTTATCAGCATCTTAACTATGCAAGTGTGATCTGCTGATGGATAGGCGTTAGTTCTAGGTACTTTCTGGGTAGGATACTATGGTATTTGTTTCGTATGATGTATTCGAAAAGAGTTCTGGCTTCTAACTGTTGTCAAATAATTGTAAAAAAAATTTATCAGCATCTTAACTATGCAAGTGGGATCTGCTGATGGATAGGCGTTAGTTCTAGGTACTTTCTGGGTAGGATACTATGGAATTTGTATTGTACGATGTATTCGAAAAGAGTTCTGGCTCCTAACTGTTGTCAAATAATTGTAAAAAAAATTTATCAGCATCTTAACTATGCAAGTGTGATCTGCTGATGGATAGGCGTTAGTTCTAGGTACTTTCTGGGTAGGATACTATGGTATTTGTTTCGTATGATGTATTCGAAAAGAGTTCTGGCTTCTAACTGTTGTCAAATAATTGTAAAAAAAATTTATCAGCATCTTAACTATGCAAGTGTGATCTGCTGATGGATAGGCGTTAGTTCTAGGTACTTTCTGGGTAGGATACTATGGAATTTGTATTGTACGATGTATTCGAAAAGAGTTCTGGCTCCTAACTGTTGTCAAATAATTGTAAAAAAAATTTATCAGCATCTTAACTATGCAAGTGTGATCTGCTGATGGATAGGCGTTAGTTCTAGGTACTTTCTGGGTAGGATACTATGGTATTTGTTTCGTATGATGTATTCGAAAAGAGTTCTGGCTTCTAACTGTTGTCAAATAATTGTAAAAAAAATTTATCAGCATCTTAACTATGCAAGTGTGATCTGCTGATGGATAGGCGTTAGTTCTAGGTACTTTCTGGGTAGGATACTATGGTATTTGTTTCGTATGATGTATTCGAAAAGAGTTCTGGCTTCTAACTGTTGTCAAATAATTGTAAAAAAAATTTATCAGCATCTTAACTATGCAAGTGTGATCTGCTGATGGATAGGCGTTAGTTCTAGGTACTTTCTGGGTAGGATACTATGGTATTTGTTTCGTATGATGTATTCGAAAAGAGTTCTGGCTTCTAACTGTTGTCAAATAATTGTAAAAAAAATTTATCAGCATCTTAACTATGCAAGTGGGATCTGCTGATGGATAGGCGTTAGTTCTAGGTACTTTCTGGGTAGGATACTATGGAATTTGTATTGTACGATGTATTCGAAAAGAGTTCTGGCTCCTAACTGTTGTCAAATAATTGTAAAAAAAATTTATCAGCATCTTAACTATGCAAGTGTGATCTGCTGATGGATAGGCGTTAGTTCTAGGTACTTTCTGGGTAGGATACTATGGTATTTGTTTCGTATGATGTATTCGAAAAGAGTTCTGGCTTCTAACTGTTGTCAAATAATTGTAAAAAAAATTTATCAGCATCTTAACTATGCAAGTGTGATCTGCTGATGGATAGGCGTTAGTTCTAGGTACTTTCTGGGTAGGATACTATGGAATTTGTATTGTACGATGTATTCGAAAAGAGTTCTGGCTCCTAACTGTTGTCAAATAATTGTAAAAAAAATTTATCAGCATCTTAACTATGCAAGTGTGATCTGCTGATGGATAGGCGTTAGTTCTAGGTACTTTCTGGGTAGGATACTATGGTATTTGTTTCGTATGATGTATTCGAAAAGAGTTCTGGCTTCTAACTGTTGTCAAATAATTGTAAAAAAAATTTATCAGCATCTTAACTATGCAAGTGTGATCTGCTGATGGATAGGCGTTAGTTCTAGGTACTTTCTGGGTAGGATACTATGGTATTTGTTTCGTATGATGTATTCGAAAAGAGTTCTGGCTTCTAACTGTTGTCAAATAATTGTAAAAAAAATTTATCAGCATCTTAACTATGCAAGTGTGATCTGCTGATGGATAGGCGTTAGTTCTAGGTACTTTCTGGGTAGGATACTATGGTATTTGTTTCGTATGATGTATTCGAAAAGAGTTCTGGCTTCTAACTGTTGTCAAATAATTGTAAAAAAAATTTATCAGCATCTTAACTATGCAAGTGGGATCTGCTGATGGATAGGCGTTAGTTCTAGGTACTTTCTGGGTAGGATACTATGGAATTTGTATTGTACGATGTATTCGAAAAGAGTTCTGGCTCCTAACTGTTGTCAAATAATTGTAAAAAAAATTTATCAGCATCTTAACTATGCAAGTGTGATCTGCTGATGGATAGGCGTTAGTTCTAGGTACTTTCTGGGTAGGATACTATGGTATTTGTTTCGTATGATGTATTCGAAAAGAGTTCTGGCTTCTAACTGTTGTCAAATAATTGTAAAAAAAATTTATCAGCATCTTAACTATGCAAGTGTGATCTGCTGATGGATAGGCGTTAGTTCTAGGTACTTTCTGGGTAGGATACTATGGAATTTGTATTGTACGATGTATTCGAAAAGAGTTCTGGCTCCTAACTGTTGTCAAATAATTGTAAAAAAAATTTATCAGCATCTTAACTATGCAAGTGTGATCTGCTGATGGATAGGCGTTAGTTCTAGGTACTTTCTGGGTAGGATACTATGGTATTTGTTTCGTATGATGTATTCGAAAAGAGTTCTGGCTTCTAACTGTTGTCAAATAATTGTAAAAAAAATTTATCAGCATCTTAACTATGCAAGTGTGATCTGCTGATGGATAGGCGTTAGTTCTAGGTACTTTCTGGGTAGGATACTATGGTATTTGTTTCGTATGATGTATTCGAAAAGAGTTCTGGCTTCTAACTGTTGTCAAATAATTGTAAAAAAAATTTATCAGCATCTTAACTATGCAAGTGGGATCTGCTGATGGATAGGCGTTAGTTCTAGGTACTTTCTGGGTAGGATACTATGGAATTTGTATTGTACGATGTATTCGAAAAGAGTTCTGGCTCCTAACTGTTGTCAAATAATTGTAAAAAAAATTTATCAGCATCTTAACTATGCAAGTGTGATCTGCTGATGGATAGGCGTTAGTTCTAGGTACTTTCTGGGTAGGATACTATGGTATTTGTTTCGTATGATGTATTCGAAAAGAGTTCTGGCTTCTAACTGTTGTCAAATAATTGTAAAAAAAATTTATCAGCATCTTAACTATGCAAGTGTGATCTGCTGATGGATAGGCGTTAGTTCTAGGTACTTTCTGGGTAGGATACTATGGAATTTGTATTGTACGATGTATTCGAAAAGAGTTCTGGCTCCTAACTGTTGTCAAATAATTGTAAAAAAAATTTATCAGCATCTTAACTATGCAAGTGTGATCTGCTGATGGATAGGCGTTAGTTCTAGGTACTTTCTGGGTAGGATACTATGGTATTTGTTTCGTATGATGTATTCGAAAAGAGTTCTGGCTTCTAACTGTTGTCAAATAATTGTAAAAAAAATTTATCAGCATCTTAACTATGCAAGTGTGATCTGCTGATGGATAGGCGTTAGTTCTAGGTACTTTCTGGGTAGGATACTATGGTATTTGTTTCGTATGATGTATTCGAAAAGAGTTCTGGCTTCTAACTGTTGTCAAATAATTGTAAAAAAAATTTATCAGCATCTTAACTATGCAAGTGTGATCTGCTGATGGATAGGCGTTAGTTCTAGGTACTTTCTGGGTAGGATACTATGGTATTTGTTTCGTATGATGTATTCGAAAAGAGTTCTGGCTTCTAACTGTTGTCAAATAATTGTAAAAAAAATTTATCAGCATCTTAACTATGCAAGTGGGATCTGCTGATGGATAGGCGTTAGTTCTAGGTACTTTCTGGGTAGGATACTATGGAATTTGTATTGTACGATGTATTCGAAAAGAGTTCTGGCTCCTAACTGTTGTCAAATAATTGTAAAAAAAATTTATCAGCATCTTAACTATGCAAGTGTGATCTGCTGATGGATAGGCGTTAGTTCTAGGTACTTTCTGGGTAGGATACTATGGTATTTGTTTCGTATGATGTATTCGAAAAGAGTTCTGGCTTCTAACTGTTGTCAAATAATTGTAAAAAAAATTTATCAGCATCTTAACTATGCAAGTGTGATCTGCTGATGGATAGGCGTTAGTTCTAGGTACTTTCTGGGTAGGATACTATGGAATTTGTATTGTACGATGTATTCGAAAAGAGTTCTGGCTCCTAACTGTTGTCAAATAATTGTAAAAAAAATTTATCAGCATCTTAACTATGCAAGTGTGATCTGCTGATGGATAGGCGTTAGTTCTAGGTACTTTCTGGGTAGGATACTATGGTATTTGTTTCGTATGATGTATTCGAAAAGAGTTCTGGCTTCTAACTGTTGTCAAATAATTGTAAAAAAAATTTATCAGCATCTTAACTATGCAAGTGTGATCTGCTGATGGATAGGCGTTAGTTCTAGGTACTTTCTGGGTAGGATACTATGGTATTTGTTTCGTATGATGTATTCGAAAAGAGTTCTGGCTTCTAACTGTTGTCAAATAATTGTAAAAAAAATTTATCAGCATCTTAACTATGCAAGTGTGATCTGCTGATGGATAGGCGTTAGTTCTAGGTACTTTCTGGGTAGGATACTATGGTATTTGTTTCGTATGATGTATTCGAAAAGAGTTCTGGCTTCTAACTGTTGTCAAATAATTGTAAAAAAAATTTATCAGCATCTTAACTATGCAAGTGGGATCTGCTGATGGATAGGCGTTAGTTCTAGGTACTTTCTGGGTAGGATACTATGGAATTTGTATTGTACGATGTATTCGAAAAGAGTTCTGGCTCCTAACTGTTGTCAAATAATTGTAAAAAAAATTTATCAGCATCTTAACTATGCAAGTGTGATCTGCTGATGGATAGGCGTTAGTTCTAGGTACTTTCTGGGTAGGATACTATGGTATTTGTTTCGTATGATGTATTCGAAAAGAGTTCTGGCTTCTAACTGTTGTCAAATAATTGTAAAAAAAATTTATCAGCATCTTAACTATGCAAGTGTGATCTGCTGATGGATAGGCGTTAGTTCTAGGTACTTTCTGGGTAGGATACTATGGAATTTGTATTGTACGATGTATTCGAAAAGAGTTCTGGCTCCTAACTGTTGTCAAATAATTGTAAAAAAAATTTATCAGCATCTTAACTATGCAAGTGTGATCTGCTGATGGATAGGCGTTAGTTCTAGGTACTTTCTGGGTAGGATACTATGGTATTTGTTTCGTATGATGTATTCGAAAAGAGTTCTGGCTTCTAACTGTTGTCAAATAATTGTAAAAAAAATTTATCAGCATCTTAACTATGCAAGTGTGATCTGCTGATGGATAGGCGTTAGTTCTAGGTACTTTCTGGGTAGGATACTATGGTATTTGTTTCGTATGATGTATTCGAAAAGAGTTCTGGCTTCTAACTGTTGTCAAATAATTGTAAAAAAAATTTATCAGCATCTTAACTATGCAAGTGTGATCTGCTGATGGATAGGCGTTAGTTCTAGGTACTTTCTGGGTAGGATACTATGGTATTTGTTTCGTATGATGTATTCGAAAAGAGTTCTGGCTTCTAACTGTTGTCAAATAATTGTAAAAAAAATTTATCAGCATCTTAACTATGCAAGTGTGATCTGCTGATGGATAGGCGTTAGTTCTAGGTACTTTCTGGGTAGGATACTATGGAATTTGTATTGTACGATGTATTCGAAAAGAGTTCTGGCTCCTAACTGTTGTCAAATAATTGTAAAAAAAATTTATCAGCATCTTAACTATGCAAGTGTGATCTGCTGATGGATAGGCGTTAGTTCTAGGTACTTTCTGGGTAGGATACTATGGTATTTGTTTCGTATGATGTATTCGAAAAGAGTTCTGGCTTCTAACTGTTGTCAAATAATTGTAAAAAAAATTTATCAGCATCTTAACTATGCAAGTGTGATCTGCTGATGGATAGGCGTTAGTTCTAGGTACTTTCTGGGTAGGATACTATGGTATTTGTTTCGTATGATGTATTCGAAAAGAGTTCTGGCTTCTAACTGTTGTCAAATAATTGTAAAAAAAATTTATCAGCATCTTAACTATGCAAGTGTGATCTGCTGATGGATAGGCGTTAGTTCTAGGTACTTTCTGGGTAGGATACTATGGAATTTGTATTGTACGATGTATTCGAAAAGAGTTCTGGCTCCTAACTGTTGTCAAATAATTGTAAAAAAAATTTATCAGCATCTTAACTATGCAAGTGTGATCTGCTGATGGATAGGCGTTAGTTCTAGGTACTTTCTGGGTAGGATACTATGGTATTTGTTTCGTATGATGTATTCGAAAAGAGTTCTGGCTTCTAACTGTTGTCAAATAATTGTAAAAAAAATTTATCAGCATCTTAACTATGCAAGTGTGATCTGCTGATGGATAGGCGTTAGTTCTAGGTACTTTCTGGGTAGGATACTATGGTATTTGTTTCGTATGATGTATTCGAAAAGAGTTCTGGCTTCTAACTGTTGTCAAATAATTGTAAAAAAAATTTATCAGCATCTTAACTATGCAAGTGTGATCTGCTGATGGATAGGCGTTAGTTCTAGGTACTTTCTGGGTAGGATACTATGGAATTTGTATTGTACGATGTATTCGAAAAGAGTTCTGGCTCCTAACTGTTGTCAAATAATTGTAAAAAAAATTTATCAGCATCTTAACTATGCAAGTGTGATCTGCTGATGGATAGGCGTTAGTTCTAGGTACTTTCTGGGAAGGATACTATGGTATTTGTTTCGTATGATGTATTCGAAAAGAGTTCTGGCTTCTAACTGTTGTCAAATAATTGTAAAAAAAATTTATCAGCATCTTAACTATGCAAGTGTGATCTGCTGATGGATAGGCGTTAGTTCTAGGTACTTTCTGGGTAGGATACTATGGAATTTGTATTGTACGATGTATTCGAAAAGAGTTCTGGCTCCTAACTGTTGTCAAATAATTGTAAAAAAAATTTATCAGCATCTTAACTATGCAAGTGTGATCTGCTGATGGATAGGCGTTAGTTCTAGGTACTTTCTGGGTAGGATACTATGGTATTTGTTTCGTATGATGTATTCGAAAAGAGTTCTGGCTTCTAACTGTTGTCAAATAATTGTAAAAAAAATTTATCAGCATCTTAACTATGCAAGTGTGATCTGCTGATGGATAGGCGTTAGATCTAGGTACTTTCTGGGTAGGATACTATGGTATTTGTTTCGTATGATGTATTCGAAAAGAGTTCTGGCTTCTAACTGTTGTCAAATAATTGTAAAAAAAATTTATCAGCATCTTAACTATGCAAGTGTGATCTGCTGATGGATAGGCGTTAGTTCTAGGTACTTTCTGGGTAGGATACTATGGAATTTGTATTGTACGATGTATTCGAAAAGAGTTCTGGCTCCTAACTGTTGTCAAATAATTGTAAAAAAAATTTATCAGCATCTTAACTATGCAAGTGTGATCTGCTGATGGATAGGCGTTAGTTCTAGGTACTTTCTGGGAAGGATACTATGGTATTTGTTTCGTATGATGTATTCGAAAAGAGTTCTGGCTTCTAACTGTTGTCAAATAATTGTAAAAAAAATTTATCAGCATCTTAACTATGCAAGTGTGATCTGCTGATGGATAGGCGTTAGTTCTAGGTACTTTCTGGGTAGGATACTATGGAATTTGTATTGTACGATGTATTCGAAAAGAGTTCTGGCTCCTAACTGTTGTCAAATAATTGTAAAAAAAATTTATCAGCATCTTAACTATGCAAGTGTGATCTGCTGATGGATAGGCGTTAGTTCTAGGTACTTTCTGGGTAGGATACTATGGTATTTGTTTCGTATGATGTATTCGAAAAGAGTTCTGGCTTCTAACTGTTGTCAAATAATTGTAAAAAAAATTTATCAGCATCTTAACTATGCAAGTGTGATCTGCTGATGGATAGGCGTTAGATCTAGGTACTTTCTGGGTAGGATACTATGGTATTTGTTTCGTATGATGTATTCGAAAAGAGTTCTGGCTTCTAACTGTTGTCAAATAATTGTAAAAAAAATTTATCAGCATCTTAACTATGCAAGTGTGATCTGCTGATGGATAGGCGTTAGTTCTAGGTACTTTCTGGGTAGGATACTATGGAATTTGTATTGTACGATGTATTCGAAAAGAGTTGTGGCTCCTAACTGTTGTCAAATAATTGTAAAAAAAATGTATCAGCATCTTAACTATGCAAGTGTGATCTGCTGATGGATAGGCGTTAGTTCTAGGTACTTTCTGGGTAGGATACTATGGTATTTGTTTCGTATGATGTATTCGAAAAGAGTTCTGGCTTCTAACTGTTGTCAAATAATTGTAAAAAAAATTTATCAGCATCTTAACTATGCAAGTGTGATCTGCTGATGGATAGGCGTTAGTTCTAGGTACTTTCTGGGTAGGATACTATGGAATTTGTATTGTACAATGTATTCGAAAAGAGTTCTGGCTCCTAACTGTTGTCAAATAATTGTAAAAAAAATTTATCAGCATCTTAACTATGCAAGTGTGATCTGCTGGTGGATAGGCGTTAGTTCTAGGTACTTTCTGGGTAGGATACTATGGAATTTGTATTGTACGATGTATTCGAAAAGAGTTCTGGCTCCTAACTGTTGTCAAATAATTGTAAAAAAAATTTATCAGCATCTTAACTATGCAAGTGTGATCTGCTGGTGGATAGGCGTTAGTTCTAGGTACTTTCTGGGTAGGATACTATGGAATTTGTATTGTACGATGTATTCGAAAAGAGTTCTGGCTCCTAACTGTTGTCAAATAATTGTAAAAAAAAATTATCAGCATCTGAACTATGCAAGTGTGATCTGCTGATGGATAGGCGTTAGTTCTAGGTACTTTCTGGGTAGGATACTATGGAATTTGTATTGTACGATGTATTCGAAAAGAGTTCTGGCTCCTAACTGTTGTCAAATAATTGTAAAAAAAATTTATCAGCATCTTAACTATGCAAGTGTGATCTGCTGATGGATAGGCGTTAGTTCTAGGTACTTTCTGGGTAGGATACTATGGAATTTGTATTGTTCGATGTATTCGAAAAGAGTTCTGGCTCCTAACTGTTGTCAAATAATTTTTAAATAAAATTATCAGCATCTGAACTATGCAAGTGTGATCTGCTGATGGATAGGCGTTAGTTCTAGGTACTTTCTGGGTAGGATACTATGGTATTTGTTTCGTATGATGTATTCGAAAAGAGTTCTGGCTTCTAACTGTTGTCAAATAATTGTAAAAAAAATTTATCAGCATCTGAACTATGCAAGTGTGATCTGCTGATGGATAGGCGTTAGTTCTAGGTACTTTCTGGGTAGGATACTATGGAATTTGTATTGTACGATGTATTCGAAAAGAGTTCTGGCTCCTAACTGTTGTCAAATAATTGTAAAAAAAATTATCAGCATCTGAACTATGCAAGTGTGATCTGCTGATAGATAGGCGTTATTTCTAGGTACTTTCTGGGTAGTATACTATGGGATTTGTATTGTTCGATGTATTCGAAAAGAGTTCTGGCTCCTAACTGTTTTCAAATAATTTTAAAATAAAATTATCAGCATCTGAACTATGCAAGTGTGATCTGCTGATGGATAGGCGTTGGTTCTAGGGACTTTCTGGGTAGGATACTCTGGTATTTGTTTCGCACGATATATTCGAAAAGAGTTCTGGCTTCTTACTGTTGTCAAATAATTGTAAACAAATTTTATCAGCATCTTAACCATGCAAGTGTGATCTGCTGATGGATAGGCGTTAGTTCTAGGTACTTTCTGGGTAGTATACGATGGGATTTGTATTGTTCGATGTATTCGAAAAGAGTTCTGGCTTCTAACTGTTGTCAAACAATTGTAAAAAAAATTTATCAGCATCTTAACTATGCAAGTGTGATCTGCTGATGGATAGGCGTTAGTTCTAGGTACTTTCTGGGTAGGATACTATGGAATTTGTATTGTTCGATGTATTCGAAAAGAGTTCTGGCTCCTAACTGTTGTCAAATAATTGTAAAAAAAAATTATCAGCATCTGAACTATGCAAGTGTGATCTGCAGATAGATCGGCGTTATTTCTAGGTACTTTCTGGGTAGTATACTATGGGATTTGTATTGTTGTGATAAATTTTTTTTACAATTATTTGACAACAGTTAGAAGTCAGAACTCTTTTCGAATACATCGAACAATACAAATCCCATAGTATACTACCCAGAAAGTACCTAGAAATAACGCCTATCTATCAGCAGATCACACTTGCATCGTTCAGATGCTGATAATTTTTTTTTACAATTATTTGACAACAGTTAGGAGCCAGAACTCTTTTCGAATACATCGTACAATACAAATTCCATAGTATCCTACCCAGAAAGTACCTAGAACTAACACCTATCCATCAGCAGATCACACTTGCATAGTTAAGATGCTGATAAATTTTTTTTACAATTATTTGACAACAGTTAGAAGCCAGAACTCTTTTCGAATACATCATACGAAACAAATACCATAGTATCCTACCCAGAAAGTACCTAGAACTAACGCCTATCCATCAGCAGATCACACTTGCATAGTTCAGATGCTGATAATTTTTTTTTACAATTATTTGACAACAGTTAGGAGCCAGAACTCTTTTCGAATACATCGTACAATACAAATTCCATAGTATCCTACCCAGAAAGTACCTAGAACTAACACCTATCCATCAGCAGATCACACTTGCATAGTTAAGATGCTGATAAATTTTTTTTACAATTATTTGACAACAGTTAGAAGCCAGAACTCTTTTCGAATACATCATACGAAACAAATACCATAGTATCCTACCCAGAAAGTACCTAGAACTAACGCCTATCCATCAGCAGATCACACTTGCATAGTTCAGATGCTGATAATTTTTTTTTACAATTATTTGACAACAGTTAGGAGCCAGAACTCTTTTCGAATACATCGAACAATACAAATTCCATAGTATCCTACCCAGATAGTCCCTAGAACTAACGCCTCTCCACCAGCAGATCACACTTGCACAGTTAAGATGCTGATCAATTTTTTTTACAATTATTTGACAACAGTTAGAAGCCAGAACTCTTTTCGAATACATCGAACAATACAAATCCCATAGTATACTACCCAGAAAGTACCTAGAAATAACGCCTATCCATCAGCAGATCACACTTGCATGGTTAAGATGCTGATAAAATTTGTTTACAATTATTTGACAACAGTAAGAAGCCAGAACTCTTTTCGAATATATCATGCGAAACAAATACCATAGTATCCTACCCAGAAAGTCCCTAGAACTAACGCCTATCCATCAGCAGATCACACTTGCATAGTTCAGATGCTGATAATTTTTTTTTACAATTATTTGACAACAGTTAGGAGCCAGAACTCTTTTCGAATACATCGTACAATACAAATTCCATAGTATCCTACCCAGAAAGTACCTAGAACTAACACCTATCCATCAGCAGATCACACTTGCATAGTTAAGATGCTGATAAATTTTTTTTACAATTATTTGACAACAGTTAGAAGCCAGAACTCTTTTCGAATACATCATACGAAACAAATACCATAGTATCCTACCCAGAAAGTACCTAGAACTAACGCCTATCCATCAGCAGATCACACTTGCATAGTTCAGATGCTGATAATTTTTTTTTACAATTATTTGACAACAGTTAGGAGCCAGAACTCTTTTCGAATACATCATACGAAACAAATACCATAGTATCCTACCCAGAAAGTACCTAGAACTAACGCCTATCCATCAGCAGATCACACTTGCATAGTTCAGATGCTGATAATTTTTTTTTACAATTATTTGACAACAGTTAGGAGCCAGAACTCTTTTCGAATACATCGAACAATACAAATTCCATAGTATCCTACCCAGATAGTCCCTAGAACTAACGCCTCTCCACCAGCAGATCACACTTGCACAGTTAAGATGCTGATCAATTTTTTTTACAATTATTTGACAACAGTTAGAAGCCAGAACTCTTTTCGAATACATCGAACAATACAAATCCCATAGTATACTACCCAGAAAGTACCTAGAAATAACGCCTATCCATCAGCAGATCACACTTGCATGGTTAAGATGCTGATAAAATTTGTTTACAATTATTTGACAACAGTAAGAAGCCAGAACTCTTTTCGAATATATCATGCGAAACAAATACCATAGTATCCTACCCAGAAAGTCCCTAGAACTAACGCCTATCCATCAGCAGATCACACTTGCATAGTTAAGATGCTCATAAATTTTTTTTACAATTATTTGCTAACAGTTAGGAGCCAGAACTCTTTTCGAATACATCGAACAATACAAATTCCATAGTATCCTACCCAGAAAGTACCTAGAACTAACGCCTATCCATCAGCAGATCACACTTGCATAGTTAAGACGCTGATAAATTTTTTTTACAATTGTTTGACAACAGTTAGAAGCCAGAACTCTTTTCGAATACATCGAACAATACAAATCCCATCGTATACTACCCAGAAAGTACCTAGAACTAACGCCTATCCATCAGCAGATCACACTTGCATGGTTAAGATGCTGATAAAATTTGTTTACAATTATTTGACAACAGTAAGAAGTCAGAACTCTTTTCGAATATATCATGCGAAACAAATACCAGAGTATCCTACCCAGAAAGTCCCTAGAACCAACGCCTATCCATCAGCAGATCACACTTGCATAGTTCAGATGCTGATAATTTTATTTTAAAATTATTTGAAAACAGTTAGGAGCCAGAACTCTTTTCGAATACATCGAACAATACAAATCCCATAGTATCCTACCCAGAAAGGACCTAGAAATAACGCCTATCTATCAGCAGATCACACTTGCATAGTTCAGATGCTGATAATTTTTTTTTACAATTATTTGCTAACAGTTAGGAGCCAGAACTCTTTTCGAATACATCGAACAATACAAATCCCATAGTATCCTACCCAGAAAGTACCTAGAACTAACGCCTATCCATCAGCAGATCACACTTGCATAGTTAAAATGCTGATAATTTTTTTTTACAATTATTTGACAACAGTTAGAAGCCAGAACTCTTTTCGAATACATCGAACAATACAAATCCCATAGTATACTACCCAGAAAGTACCTAGAAATAACGCCTATCTATCAGCAGATCACACTTGCATAGTTCAGATGCTGATAATTTTTTTTTACAATTATTTGACAACAGTTAGGAGCCAGAACTCTTTTCGAATACATCGTACAATACAAATTCCATAGTATCCTACCCAGAAAGTACCTAGAACTAACGCCTATCCATCAGCAGATCACACTTGCATAGTTAAGATGCTGATAAATTTTTTTTACAATCAGTACCTAGAACTAATTTTTACAATTTTTTACAATCGGAGAAAAATCAATTTTTCAAAATATTTATCTGTTTCATTGCCGAGTTAATTTTTATAAAAAAAATAGCAGAGGCCATTTTCAGTTGTCAAGATAAGCGTGATAAAATAATGTCTACACGTCGTTAAAAAAAACATTATTTAAATCGATTTAAATTCACGGTTAAGAAAATATGAAAAATGATTTTTAATCTTTGAAAAAAATTAATAAATCCATTACACTGACACGTAATGGCTTTTTTTTCAATATATCTAAATATCGGTGAAATAAAATAAAAATTATCAAATCGCATTTCAAGCAAAATCTTCGGTCCTTAACCTTCGAGAATAATATTCGATTGATTTTCTGACAAGCATGCGGAGAATTTAAAAAAAAAACGCAAATTTCGAAATATAAGCTTATTTTTGCATTAAAAACGAATAAGCACGTAAAATTTCTCAATTTTCCTTCCCGAACGTTCTGCGAAAGTTTAACCGAGTATTTCGCTGACTTAGGGGAGAAAATCTCGTCGTAATTCGTTTCTTATCTCGCTACTTTCATCTTCCCAGCCCTGTACTGCCCTTCTTCACCATTGCCGAACCGCCCCCCCCCCCCTTGCCACCGTACTCCTCTCATTTTCAGTTCGAAGGGCTAAGATGAAGCAGCGAAGGGAAATTTTACTGAAGTGCTCGAGAGTGAAAAGAACGAAATTAAGCGAGATGTTTCGAGTTGATACAAAATTTGCCTCGGTGATGAGTGGCCGAGGTGGGATACGTCGACCAAATAAAACACGTACCCTCAGCCCTTCGTTGAAATTTAAGGGAGGGGTACGAGTCGAGCCCGAATTACTTCCGTATTCGTAACGAGGCCGATTAATCTCGCACTCATTATATTTTTACTCTTGGACGATTTTTTTTATCACTCATTCACGGCATTTGAAGTAAGTCACTCGTTCGCTACCTCAAGGACTTTAGTCCCTTCTTGATAATACTACCAATTTACGAAGGTTTTTTTTCAATTTTATTAAAAAAAAAAAATTCTCATCTAAAAGTCGTTTTATTCCGAATAAAAATTATTCAGTAATTTATATGAGATGAAGTAAAAAGTTCTGAGCGTTTTTTCGCGTTATTTCGACGATGAAATTAACATAATTAGGATTATTCGATATAGATCAAATATGATCCATTTTGAAGGCAATTTCATAATTCCGCGATTGAAGAAGTCCTCGTCCCTATTGGTAAAAAATTTTCACAAGCCTCTCTTGAGGCCACTTTCGTACCATCAAGAAAATTTTGCAAATGCTTGAAAAGGTGATAATCGCTTGGTGCCAGGTCTGGACTATACGGCGGGTGCGATAGAACCTTCCATCCAAGCTCTCGGAGCTTCTGGCGCGTCGTTAAAGATGTTTGCGGCCTGGCGTTGTCTTGATGGAACACAAGACCCTTCCTATTGGCCAATTCTGGCCGCTTCCGGTCGATCTCCTGCTTCAATCTGGTCAGTTGTTGACAGTAGAGGTCCGAATTGAGTGTTTGGCCCGATGGGAGCAGCTCATAGTGGATGATTCCCTTCCAATCCCACCAAACACACAGCAAAACCTTCTAGGCCGTTAATCCTGGCTTGGCGATCGTTTGGGCCGGCCCACCGCGATTGGACCACGATCTTTTTCGGCTGTTGTTCTCGTATGTAACCCATTTTTCATCGCCAGTCACCATCCGCTTAAAAAACGGCTCGATTTCGTTACGTTTCAGCAAAGAATCGCAGGCATCAATTCGGTCCAAAAGGTTCTTTTGCGTCAATTCGTGTGGCACCCATACATCGAGCTTCTTCTTGAGACCAGCCTTATGCAAATGCTTCCAAATGGTTTTCTGGCTAATCTTCAGTTCCTGGGCAATGGAATAAGTGCTCACATGGCGATCGGACTCAACGATTCCCATGATTTTATCGACATTTTCGACGATTGGCCTACCAGAGCGTGCCTCATCTTCGACGTCCATCTTCTCTATTGGCTCTATAAACAGCACAAATTTTTTTGCCCGCCTGCCCCGCCTTTTCACCTTGGTCGTAGTGGTACTGAAGAATGTATCGAATTTTTTCTTTTTTTTTACCTCCATTTTGGAACGCTGTAACACCCAACTGGCTTCACCAAACACAAAACTGTCAAAGAACTTTTTTTGAAGCGTAATGTCAGCTTTAAATCGCCGTATAGTACGACCCGATGCGATGTATACATCGTGAGATATGGCTCACTAAAGACATCTAGTGGAAAACGCTCAGAACTTTTTACTTCACCCAATATATATAATATATACATTTTTCATTCTGCAATTCTCAGCTGCCACGTCTGGCTTCATTTTTCTCACCCTCAATTTGTTTTTTTTTATCCTTTGTCTTTTTTTTCCCACGTAGCACACTTTTCTTTCATCGTTACATGCGACACGTTTCTTTTTTATCTCCACTTGGGATACACGTATGACGAAAATACAAAATTCGAGAGATGGGAGTGTAAAGCCCGGAGGGTCGTGAATATTTCGCGAGGGACGTGGAGGATGCTGTGGAAGAGGACGAGGTACATGAGGACGCGTCAAGGTGTGGCGGCTCGTTGCTATGGAGATACATATATATATGCATATATATATATATATATATATATATATATATATATATATATATATGGCAACAGAGCTTACGCCAAATGGAAGGACCCATCGAGTCACTGGGCCAAGCGCGGCGGAAAAAATTCAATTATAATTTCTCCCCCTGATCACGCTTATCATTTTATGTTTTTCCCCCCTCATTATTATTATTATTATTATTATTATTGATCTCGTTCAATAATTTCACCGGAAATTTCTCGAGAAAAGACTTTGAGCTCTACTTTTTATTCGGCCTCTATTTTTCCAGGTATTTTCCATTATTATTGTACATCAATATTATTTATTACTAGACGTTCTTTTTTTAACTCAAAAAAATTCTGGAGAAGCTACGTCTAGCCTTTTTTTTTTTGTTAAACAGACGAAATGTGGACTTTCAATTTTCGCGGATCAGAACTTGCCGAATATTTCGTACGCTTTTGTTTTTCTGTTATGAGTTCCGTTCTTGATCTCGAAATTCCCGGGTCTGTCCATTTCATTGCCGTCTTTCCGAAAAAAAAAGGAGAGAGAAAAAATCAACGCCGTTTCGTGATTTACTTTTATTTTTTTTCTTTTTTTCTGGCCTTTTGGATGCTTCTTTTTTCTCTTTTTTTTCTGGCCGTTTCGATACTTCTTTTTTTTTGGCTTTTTTCTGGCCTTTTTCTTACTTCTTGTTTTTTTTTCTCTCTTGTATCAATCCCTGGAAAAACAGGAATTTTCTTAGTCGTGTGTAATCGGCGAAAAGAATGGTCTTCGAAGCGATAAAACAATCCTCGATTAATTGGAGGGCTCGCACCTTGGGAGGCATGCGCGTGGTCGTACGTAGAAATGAAGAAGAATTTTAGGGATCCATTGGTGAGCGTATAGGTTGTGTTGTTGCGAGCAAAAGGCTTTTTTCAAAAATCTCGTGCGATGAAAATTGGCCGAGATATTCGCGTGCTGAGCTCGACGCTGAGCAAGCGATTTTTTTTTTCTTCGAGTATCAAACGAACAAAGAAAATTAGTGAATCGTAGATTTGCAAATTGGATTGGGCCTGATCAAATTGTAGTACGGAGGCCTTATTTAAGGCATGCCTTAATTTGCCTGATCCGGCTGGTGTCAGGCGATAGTCAGGCAACTGGATGTACGTTCTCCTCCAGTTGCCTGATCCGGCTAGCTTCAGGCGATAGTCAAACAACTGGATGTACTTTCTCCTCCAGTTGCCTGATCCGGCTAGCTTCAGGCGCTGGTCAAGCAACCGGACGGCTTACTTCAAGTTGCCTGATCCGGCTAGCTTCAGGCGCTGGTCAAGCAACCGGACTTACGGCTTACTTCAAGTTGCCTGATCCGGCTAGCTTCAGGCACTGGTCAAGCAACCGGACGGCTTACTTCAAGTTGCCTGATCCGGCTCGCTTCAGGCGATGGTCAAGCAGCCGGACTTATACAGTTTGGCGCTAAAAACGTGCCTAGCCTTATCTTGCCAGATGCTAGAGAGACACGAGAGAAGCCCAAGACATTAATCACTTTACACATTTTCGTATATAAAGTTTACGTTGTGAAAATGGATAAACGAAAGCGGCAGAAAATTGCCCAACAACTGCGTCTGCGAGAATGACGGGCACTTAACAAGGAAAAATAAAGAATGAATAATACAGCAGCAGGTTAGTATAACAGCTACCCTGATCACGCCTTGATGTTTTACTCTGATCAGGCCGAAGACAGGGATTGCGTTTCAAAAATGATCAGGACTTGATCAAGAATCCTAATAAAGGCCGGAAAAAGAAATCAGGATGCCTGATCAGGCCTTTATTGTAGCCGGAGCAAGATTTCTACTCGGGTATATATACGTTTATTTATAAATAATGATATATATATATGCATAGAGGGAGGACCTTGAGGTCCCGAAGGATATACGTGGTCTCGTAGTACTTCGCTCGATGTAGGGTGTTCAAATATACGAGGAGATTCGAGCGCAAAAGGTTGCGTCTGAGTTGCTTTCATCAAGGGCTTTTTCATCGGCCGAGCTCGATCGAGTTAGGGGCGAAGAGGCGCAGGGGAAAGACGCGATGGCAGCGATCGAAGGGTCGGTCATGAGATAAAAAAGAAAAGGTTGCTGGGTTAAAGGGGTGGATTGGAATGGGGGTGAGAGAAGGTTACGCTATCCGAGAATCTGCGAACCTTTTTTTAAGGTTAAACTGCCCTGCTTGTGTGTACGTAAGAAGACAAAAGTAGACAAAAGTAGGCAAAAGTGAGGAAATAAGGATCGATAGGGGGATGGTGGTGGGTATTTGAAGGGAGTCGGAGTTGTCCGATAAGGGTATGAATGAAGAAAGGGCCGAAATGCTTGGTCGACCGTTAGACCAGGTCCCATTGTCCGTGATGAAGGGCCGAAGGGATGAGAGCCATCGAAGGCAACGGAAAATGTGGTGAGGGGCAGGGGGGGGGGGAGGTTAAATAGAAAGAGAAAAACAAGACTCGAGGAATCTTCGACCCTCATTGAGTTTACGTCCCTCAGGGGTCTCGTATCTCGTTAGGACTGTGTTTAAATGTTGCTCGCCCTTTTTCCCTATCGGATTTGCGAGACGTCGAGGCAAAAAAAAAAAGCAAAAAAGAAAGCGCATCCCCCGCACGAAATCTTCCACCTGAGAATTCGCCTCGATCGCTCCGACGAGCTTTTCTTCCTCCATTGTGAACAATCGGGGCTGCACCCTTCCAATTAGTTGCAATCATTTCGGAAAACCCGATACGGTCACTTTTTTCTCGAGCTTGGAAAACTTTTTTACCGTTATGAAAGGAAGTGACTAAATTCAATATGTCAGAGACGAGGAGGGTACTCGCGAATCGTTGCGAGAAATTTTGGGGTTAGGTTCGAAGAGCACCAAAAGAAAGGCGGCCCTTCGTTAATTCCATTAGCTGTTGTTAGCTTCAGACTAGTTACTTTAGACTGGTAAAATTTCACCAACTGTTACTAGCTAACTTTAAAGTAGTAACAACCCCAAACAAACTCACACATCTTTATTACGTTAAAGAAAAACACTAGTTAGGGTCACGGCTAGTAACTTAGACCGGTTGTCACTAGCATTTTTATTAAGTTACTTAGAACTAGCAGTTACTAGGATTTCTAGTGAGTTACTAAGAAGCAGCAGTATTGCAGTAACTTACTAGTTGTTACTAGAATTTTTAGTAATTTATTGAAACATAGCGGGGAAAAAGAAGCCGTTACTAGCATAGTTAATAATTTACTGTACTTACCAAAAAGCCGCGGAACTTTAGCAACGAGTAACTCGCCAGTTGTCACTAGCATGCCTCACCAAGTTACTAAATCCAGGTATTGATAAAATCGCGACTAAATTAGTAAAAAAAAACAGCAGTATATCAGTAGCCAATAACTTTCCAGTTGTCACTAGGATTCTCACTATACTGATAAACCCAAGAATTACTAGCATCGCTACTAAATTACTAAAAAGCAGCAACACAACAGTAACTAGTACCCCCCCCCCCCCCCCCCCCCAGTTGTCACTAGTATTTTCACCAAGTTACAAAATTCAGGAATTAATAGAATCGCTACTAAGTTACTAAAAAGCACATCAGTAACCAGTAACTTACCAGTTATCACTAGCATTCTCATCAAATTACTAAACACACGAATTACTGGAATTACTAAATTACTAAAAATACTGGAATTACTAAAAATACTTTAAAAAATTACTGAATTACTAAATTACTAAATTACTAAAAATACTAAAAAATTACTGGAATTACTACATTACTAAAAATACTAAAGAATTACTTGAATTACTAAATTACTAAGAATATTTAAAAATTATTGGAATGACTAAATTACTAAAAATAATTTAAAAAAAAAATGGAATTACTAAATTACTAAAAAAAACTAAAAAATTACTGGAACTACTAAATTACTAAAAATACTAAAAAATGAATGGAATTCATTTACTAACATTACTAACATAATGTTAGGAAAACATTACTAAAAATACTAAATAATTAGTGGAATTATTAAATTACTAAAAATATTTAAAAATTACTAGAATTACTAAATTACTAAAAAAAATAAAAAATTACTGGAACTACTAAATTACTAAAAATACTAAAAAATTACTGGAATTACTAAATTACTAAAAATACTAGAATTACTAAATTACTAGAAATACTAAAACAATTACTGGAATTATTACATTACTAAAAATACTAAAAAAATTACTGCAACTACTAAAAAGCAGCAGCTCATCAATAACCAGTAACTCCCCAGTTGTCACTAGCATTCTCACCGAGTACCTAAACCCAGGAATTACTAGAATCGCTACTAAATTACTAAAACAACAAAACAGCAGCACATCAGTAATCATCAAGTCACCAGTTTTTCACTGGCATTCCCACTAAGTCTCCAAGTCCAGGAATCCACCAGCATCTTCACTAATTCCCAAAAAAAAAAGCATCAGCATTGCACTAACCAATAATTAACTATTTACTACCAGTTAACTCGTCACCCTCAGGCTAAAGGGTTTCCGTTTCACCCCGTCCAGCCGCAAGAAGGCTCACGGGAGGTAACAAAAAAAAACAATCAAAAAAAGAAATACCAGTCAAGATCTACGCCATCCAAGGAGACTCAGTGGTTCGCGAGGGAAGAAAAAAAATTAGTGCGATACGCATCCCCATGGAATATTCGGGATATCGAAGGCTGGAGATTCGAACGATGCCGGCTCTACCAGTCAAAAAGGTGTGATGGAGAAATTGGTGAATGATGGGCGACGAAGGGAGGGGCAAGAGATAGGGAGGACGATCGGGAGTAGCAAGAAGGGCGGGCAGCGGCGGGGAGGGGCGGCTGGTATAGGGCGGGATGAAGGGGGCTATCGATCGTGACCAACGGAAAATTGCGAGCCCTGGAATTCCCATCACGTGCACAGTGAGCTAAAGCAACGAAGGCTCGAGCCCGGGTAAGGGAGCGCAGCTAGAATTCTATGTTATATATATATATATATATATATATATATATATATATATATAACATAGAATATAATATATATATATATATATATATATATATATAGGTGTGTGTATATACAGGGTGGCCCAGAAAGTGACGTTTAAAAGGAAAATCTAGATTCCTCGTATCAATACTTATCCGAGTCACTCCCACGTACTTTCTACGATCTTTTTTACTTTTCGAGAAAAAAACATTTCGACATTTTTTTTCGAATTTTCCTGTAATTTTTTGTCCTGTTTTTTTTTTGGTTTTTATTCAAGCCAAATTTATTATAGTAAATTAATTTATTTATAATATATTTATACATAAATAAATTATGTATATATTATATATTTTTTTTATTTATATATATAAATAAATCAAAGTAAATTTCAAAGGAAAAATATGCACAAAAAAGCGATTTTAGTCAACTAAATACGAATATTCCATATATATGCAGTGGGTAAAAAAAGTATTTGTACACCGCGGATTTTTTCTCAAATTATCCTGGGAAAAAAATAAAACACTTTAGCATTGTTTTTCGAAGGAGAAAAATAAAATGTTCGACAAGAATTTTCGAAAAAAAAATAAAATGCTAAAGCATTTTATTTTTTTTTGTAGGAAAATTTGAAAAATACGCGGTGTACAAATATTTTTTTTACCCGCTGTATATACAGGGTGTCCCAGGACGGAATGACATCCCTGAAATGGGGGGTTGGGGGTGAAATTCTGAGTCGATTGATATAGGCATGTATGGTTCCCAGATCAATCCCTGAATTATTATTAATTTTTAAAGACGGGCCAATCAGGCGCGCCCGATGAGCGGGCTTACGTCGGTGAGCGATACACGCGTGTGGTGGTGCCTGGCGGAGCACGGTAGGAGCGGAGCGGTGCTCCTACCGTGTATCGCTCACCGACGTAAGCCCGCTCATCGGGCGCGCCTGATTGGCCCGTCTTTAAAAATTAATAATAATTCAGGGGTTGATCTGGGAACCATACATGCCTTATATCAATCGACTCAGAATTTCACCCCCAACCCCCCATTTCAGGGATGACATTCGGTCCTAGGACACCCTGTGTATATATATATATATATATATATATATATATATATGCAGGGTGTCCTCTTATCTCTGCCACCCGAAATAACTCGGTAATTATCGACGTCACAAAAAAATGTTCCAGACAAAAGTTGTACGGTGTGAAGGGAGCCATCAAATGCGACCAATTTTTTTTATTTCGGTGGAGCCGCTGACGCACAGTGAAAGGTCACCTCCACGTTTTCAAATGGAATGGTACATTTTTTTTTCAACCATCTTGTGGAGCACCTCAAGCCGCATAAAAAACGTTAGGGGGTCAAAATCGTTCAAGGTCATTCAAGGTCACTATCGATGATACAAAACTAAATATCTCGGATCACTACCAAATATTTGGTAGTGATCCGAGATATTTGGATTTGTATTTCATTTTAATAGGTGTTCGAAATTAGCGAAAACACTTCGAATACCTTCTGTTTATTTACCAACCCGCGTTAATCTGTATCGTATCGTAGCTCAATCGAGGTTGTCGTTCAGTTTGATTTCGAATTTGGATAAGAGCTATTCATAATTTGTAAATGTACCGGCAATTCGAAAAAGTGGAAATAAAACTGTGTTACGGTGAAGCACGAAAAAATTCCACAAGAGCGCGTTTGTTGTGTGCTGGCCATTTTGAACATCTATCGAAATAAAATATAAATTTGAAAAAAAATTTTGGTATCGATCCGATCTTCATCGATATTGACCTTTGAATGACTTTGAACGACTTTGACCCCCTAATGTTTTTTATGCGGCTTGAGGTGCTCCACGGTTTAAAAAAATGTACCATACCATTTTAAAAAGTGGAGGTGACCTTCACTTTGCGTCAGCGCCTCCACCGAAATAAAAAAAAAGAGAGAGAGAGAGAGCGAGAGTGAGAGAGAGAGAGCGCGAGAGAGAGAGAGAGAGAGAGAGAGAGAGAGAGAGAGAGAGAGAGAGAGAGAGAGAGAGAGAGGAGAGAGAGAGCGAGAGGGAGAGAGAGAGAGGAGAGCGAGAGTGAGAGAGAGAGAGCGCTAGAGAGAGAGAGAGAGAGAGAGAGAGAGAGAGAGAAAGAAGCCGGCAAATTCTCGTGCTTTCAATCCAGCGATAATTATTCACCCCTTTTTTTAATCTCTCTTCTGACGTACAAAAAAAAAACGGCGAGAATAACGAGGCGTCGCAACTTCTCTCCTGCGTGCACGTAAAAGTTTATTTCGCCCTCTTAGCAATTCGTCACCGAAACGTCACGAGTGTACATTAACTCGTTTGTGTTTTTTGTTCTTCTTCTTTTTCGCTTTCCCGTCCGTGCAACCGTGTGTGCCGGAGGAAAATCCGAAAGATTGGATTTTTAATTGTTTGGAACAATTTGAAAAGCTAATCGTGATTTTGTGATGTCTTTGGATGAGTTTTTGTTTCATTATTATTATTATTATTATTTTGTGTGTGTGTGTGTTATCATATATATATATATATATATGTATTAAGACAATTAAGAAAGGAAATTTGTTTACATTTTCATTTTTAATTAACTACAATTTTTCTGGATTTTTTTTTATTTTTGAAAATTAAAATAAAAAAATGAAAACAAAAATTCTAAAAAAATGGTTGTTAATTAAAAATGAATATGTAAACAAATTTCTTTTCTCAATATATTGTCCTAGACCCTACAATTCCCAAGTGGAGCCTCTCCACTTATCGAAGTTCCAACCAAAAGTGGTAAAAAAAAAATGTCATAAAAAATTCTGAAAAAATTCTAGCCACTCCAGTGTGAACCCAGGCAACTTTTCACCCTCTTGACATTTCCTCTGAAACCCTATAGTTCTTCGATGACGTATTTTTTTCTGAAACGTGTCTTTTTTAGCCAAAAATGCAGTACTGGGGCGAAAAAAAAATCGTACGAGACTTTCTAAAAAACACAAATGTAGGTTTTGCTATTCTTTTTAAGTTTTACCATGGAAAAAACCGAGGAAAAAATTTCTACGAACTTTGCAGTTAATTTTCGACGGCCAAAAAATAGCCGACAAATGGCCACGTTCAAAAGTGCGCACCGGGGCGAAAAAAAAATCGTAGAGAATTTTCTAAAAAAGCAAATTAAAGATAAACTTGTCCTCTTCAAAACACCACTTGGGAAATTTAATTATCTTTATTTTTGAGTCCGCTATGTAAGTTTTAGTGCGGTAAGAATTTCGACTAGTGCGTACTTTTTTTGTCCAGTACTGTATATATATATATATATATATATATAAAGAATTCAGCCAGAAATATAAGGTAGAAAAGGGCTTGTCTCTCAGGTTGTCACTTATCGATAATTCGTAGCGTCGTCTCGTTGTCGTCGTTGCTCTTGGCTTCGTAGTCGTTCACGTAGTACTTTTGCACAGCCAACGGAAAACTTAGGACAACCTTGCCGCGCGCTTGTACTATTCTGACGTCGCCTTTCTCACTCACGTCCACGTAAGTATAGTCTTGCCCGTATCCAACGGAGTTAACACTATGAAGAACAATGTTCCTGAATGGCAAAAGAGAAAGAAGGAGAGAGAGAGAGAGAGCATTGTTTTTTGACGTTTCCCTGGGGAATACAATTGCTTCGGTCCTGTCATTCTTACTTCACAGTAAATGACAGCTCTCAGTAAATGACAATTTTAATTAAAGATGAAAACGTAGGATTTTTTTTTTTTTTTACAGTTCAGCCTTATGAAAATTGCGGGAATTATTGTGGTGACGCATGAATATTTAATGTGTAGCGTGGAATTATTAAGAAATCTTTGTAGACGTTTAAAGTTAAAATCGTATGACTATAAAAGTGTGCAATGAACAAATTCGTCCTTTTGAAACTTCAAGCTTATCCAGATCCCGAAAAATACTTTTATGTATATATATGCACACCCGGCGAAAAGTTTCCGGACAAAACTTCAAAAAAGTTTCGGAACGATTTTTTATGCCATTTCGCCGATAGTTGACATAAATGAATTTAATAAACGGCATTTTGAAGGGGAGTAATTCACCTTCATTCCGTTTTTTTTAAAAGTTTTTTACTATTTTTTTACAACTAGTACCCTTTTTCAAAAACGACCATTTTTCGCCTTTTTTTGTTCCTTTTCTGGTGAACCCCGTTGACAGATAAAATTATTTTATGCATCTCTTTGACCGGAATCATAAAGGGAGAAGCTCAAGCTTCAATTGTATTTTTTTTTAAAGCTTCGTACGATTTTTTTTCTACAGATATTTTGATTTTTTTTTAAAGAGACAATTTGAAGAATAACTTGTAACGCGAAAACGACAAGGATTTAATAAAAACCTCAAGATAGTAAAAAGTTGAATAGGTTTTCGTTGAAGAGAGAGAGAGAGAGAGAGGGGGGGGCGGGACGGGGGGAGAGAGAGAGAGAGAGAGAGGAGAGAGAGAGAGAGAGAGAGAGAGAGAGAGAGAGAGAGAGAGAGAGAGAGAGAGAGAGAGAGAGAGAGAGAGAGAGAGAGAGAGAGAGAGAGCAGCAAACACGAAAGTGATGTGGAATTAGATAGATGGAGGACGCAGACGAAAGGAAGAGAAGAAAGCTCTTCTCAGTAGGCTACGAGAGAGAAGTGAGGGGTGGATTTTGAGGGCAGCCGAGAAATGCTACCCCGTTACGTATATACATATATATATATATGTATCGTGCTTTCTTTATACCTAAGTGTAATGTCTACACATCTTTCTTGCCTCGCAAGAGGTTGAGGCGAAAAAGAAAAAAGAAAAACGCAACAAGGGAGGGAAAAAACGAAGAGAAAAAATTCCAATGTATTTCTGTATTCCAAGTGTACACGTAAATACAGACGTATATATGTACTGTGAAGCGCATATTTGTATACATATTTTTATATATCATATGCGTGATCGATATTATACGGTTGCGTAATTTTTTGCTGTTGCAGAAGCCGACTATACCTTAGATGATTCCTTCTGGCATGAAGAAAATCCAACCGGTGAGTACATGACGATCGAAAAATATTTGTAGTTGTAACTACGTTCGATTAAAAAAAAACAATGTACCCTTCTCCTACTCCACGCCTCATTTCTTCACTGATTTTTGGGCTATATATGTATATAATATAATTAGTGGAGGTATTTTTTTTTTATTGTCATACACCGTGGTGAAGAACACAATAGGTACGAGAGTCCATTCGAATAGCATATGGCAGCATACTTATTATTTCGAGAACTATTTTATACGTACATTCATATATATATATATATATATATATATATAAATCATATTCCATACGTTACACAGTGAGTATTTTTCAGGTAGTTGATCCCATCTTTATCACTATTTCATTCCTACCAAACAAATACAACCTTGTTTTGTGGATTCCCGCGAGAAGCTCTTCACCCCTCGTCTTACACGTAAGAGGGTTACAGTTGTGTCAGTTCACAGGCCAAACGGATCGGGTCTTAGAAGCCTACAACTCGAGCATTTGTATTCCAGTCGTCTGGCGATACAACATGAAAATTCGTACTGCCTTGGGCTTGAACTTCCGGTCCCATTTATTTCCTCCACCCATCTTTCGTGTTCTCCTCCGCCTTTTTTCTACTTGGATGCTTTACAAGCGTGTATATATATATTTATATATATATATATATATATATATATATATATATATAGGTATTATATATTTATGTGTGTGAAGGGTGGATCGACGGTTGTACACTTTTTCTTTTCTCTCTCTCTCTCTCTCTCTCTCTCTCTCTCTCTCTCTCTCTCTCTCTCTCTCTCTCTCTCGTCTGATCTTCGAGTATCACGAATACACCCTCGAGGAAAACATCCGGCCTTTGTTTTACCTCGTCGTTGAGACGCGGTTGGTGCAAAAGGGAAGGAAGCATCCCAGCGAGAGAAAAAGCTTCGAAAGCTAGATGGGGATTTTTACGTATGTGTCCATGTACAGGGTAGTTAGTTTTGTAACTTTTTTTCATCAACGAATAAATTTTATCTCAGTTTCCACGGAGAGATTCTCTTCTTAGTTCATTGATCACTGATTCGTCGTATTAATTTATATTTGCAAGTGGACGGCCGTCAAGCTCGATATCTTTTGTCATTTTTTCAAACAAAAATAAATGGCCAAATGAACAAATGTCCGGGACAAATGTTACCGATTTTCTCTTACGTGGAATAAGATGTCGCTGCAAAAATATTGATTTCGTTTTTTTTTTCTTCAATTGACCTTGGAGTCACCTTGAAAACGTCGTTTAAATAAAGAAAAGTGGTTTAGCCATTGTACGCCTCGTTTGAATCCACCCGATACGTATGTCGGAATGTTAGCTGTTCTCGCGTTACTTCGACGTATCAACATGAACGTGACACCCTGTATATATTCATCTGTAGGTGTGCGTAAAACCGAGAACCGGTGGTCTCACTTCCCTCACGTATGTAACTCGTAACTACGCTATTCCGTATGTAAGCGATGTTTTCCCTACCTCGGGACCAACGCGTCGTTGGTATATTCCCCCAGCGACAAAATGTATACATTCGAGTGATGCAAAGGAGAAAAAAAAAACCAAATTTTTTTCTTTCTCACAGTGGAGAACCCGACGGGGAAAAAAGAAAGAAAGAATTCTCTCAAAGTGCGAAGTGTAGATCGATCGTCATCAGAAGCCCTACCGATCGATCGTGACCGAAATTCGACGAGCAAAAAAAAAAAAAACGTTTTTTTTTCTGTCGTACCGTACATGCCAGCTTATGTGTTTGGAAATTTTTTCGAAATTTTTGCAGCAACGTGAATGCAACGAAAAAATGCGAACTCACTTGCAAAGTTATCTCTGCAGATCGATCGTCATCGGAAGCCCTACCGATCGATCGTGACCGAAATTCGACGAGCAAAAAAAAAAAAACGTTTTTTTTTCTGTCGTACCGTACATGCCAGCTTATGTGTTTGGAAATTTTTTCGAAATTTTTGCAGCAACGAGAATGCAACGAAAAAAATGCGAACTCACTTGCAAAGTTATCTCTGCAGAACGATCGTCATCGGAAGCCCTACCGATCGATCGCGACCGAAATTCGACGAGCAAAAAAAAACGTTTTTTTTTTCTGTCATACCGTACATGCCAGCTTATGTGTTTGGAAATTTTTCGAAATGTTTGCAGCAACGAGAATGCAACGAAAAAAATGCGAACTCACTTGCAAAGTTATCTCTGCAGAAGGATCGTCATCGGAAGCCCTACCGATCGATCGTGACCGAAATTCGACGAGCAAAAAAAAAAAAAAAACGTTTTTTTTCTGTCGTACCGTACATGCCAGCGTATGTGTTTGGAAAAATTTCGAAAATTTTCCAGTGACGAGAACGGGATGAAAAAAATGCCAACTCACTCCTTATCGTTCTTCCATCCCGGATGCGCGCGCGCGCGCGCGCGTCAACGCGTGTCACGTTTTTTTCTTTCTTCCCCACTTTGAACTCGATCTCTACCGCGTGTACGCGCGAGCTCACCGAGTTTTATTGCGCGCGACTCTCATCTCGCTAACTCCTCTCGTGTACGCTTCCTTTATCGCGCCGCCTCGATCTCCCACGGTACTTTTCGCATAGTCGTGGCGCTCGCTCGAGGCTCTCGGAGCTTGAAGACCCCTCGTGATCGTATACAGGACAAGCTTGGAACGGGACGGAGGAAACGCCACGACGTGATTAATGCGACAGCCCGATGATGCTTCTCTCTCCTTCTCTCTCTCTCTCTCTCTCTCTCTCTCTCTCTCTCTCTCTCTCTCTCTCTTCTCTCTCTCTCTCTGTCTCTCTTGCTCTCTCCCTCTCTCTCTCTCTCTCTGTCTCTCTTGCTCTCTCCCTCTCTATATCTATCACTCTGATCTGGAGATACACTGGATGATCTCGAGATCCTGTACTCCAAGATCACGAAGATCATTCGACCTAATATATATGCACAATCGGTGCTCCATCGAAATTGGCATATATATATATATAAGGGCGAAGACTCGAGTGTAAAAACCCTTGAGCGTGTATAAAAAATAAGTCATGTTTTAGAATGTTCCAGAATGTTATAGAAACTTTCGGAAGGTTTGAGAATGTTTCAGAATGTTTGAGAATGATCTAGAATGTTCTAGAATGTTCTAGAATATTTGAGAATGATCTAGAATGTTCTAGAATGTTTCAGAATGTTTCCAGGTCTGTCTGTCTGTCTGTCTGTCTGTCTGTCTGTCTGTCTGTCTGTCTGTCTGTCTGTCTCTCTCTCTCTCTCTCTCTCTCTCTCTCTCTCTCTCTCTCTCTCTCTCTCTCTCTCTCTCTCTCTCTCTCTCTCTCTCTCTCTCTCTCTCTCTCTCTCTCTCTCTCTCTCTCTCCCCCCCCCCCCCCCCTCTCTCTCTCTCTCTCTCTCTCTCTCTCTTTGTGTCCAGTACTCCAATTTGGCAAACTCAGCATGGCGCCTCCTCTTCCATCCCGATCCTTGGCTGACCAATGGAAAATCGATTAGTGTCAAGCGGCCCACATCCTGAACACGCCATTCCTCAATGTCATGACACACGACTCTGAAATGAAATATCGAGGTTTTACTTACGTCCCTGAACGAGAAAGTAAAAGAAAAAGAAAAAAATAGCGAAAAAAGAAAGTGCGATTTTGTGTCGTGATTCCATTCGCCCCTATAGATTTTCGTCTACAAATCGCAAGTCACTTCCAAGCTCTCATTCGACTCCAGAAATTCGAGAAAATCTGAACAGCTCGTGTATTAAAAATCGATCACGAACATATTTTTCATATATATAAAATATATGTTCTAAATCGATTTTTAATACCACCCATTCGAATTTTCTTCGAATTATTATCCGAATTATAAATATATATACAGGGTGGGCCAAAAGTCGTGGATCAAATGAATTGGAGAGGTAGTCAAGATCATTTCCAACAAAAAACTTTATACACAGATTGGTCCGTTTTTCAATAATTCCAAAGCTATGATTTTTTTTTTTCAATGCAAACCGACCAACCTGTATGACGTTTCTGGTTGGAAATAACCTTGATTACCTCCTCACTTCGTTTGATCCACGTCGTTTGGACCACCCTGTATAATGTAACCCTGTAACATTTATAATAAATATATCAATAATTCGGAAGATGTTTTAACCTCCTCCTTTCCACTCTCCAGCCCATCCACATAATTGATCGACTGGAAAAGAATAATAAATGAGAAAAAAAAATCTTTCCTCACGAACAAAATGATTTCAGCTGTTCTTATTGTTCTTATGGTCCTTTTTCTTATCGTGTGTTTCAGGCGAGGTCGAGAAACTACTGCGAGAGTATCGACAAAACGAAGAGCTAATACGAAATATCCGTACCCACTCCTATCAGATAATATATCCGGTGCAGTTGCGGCATCACGAGAAAATGGGGATATCGACGAGGGATGCTGGGGCCCCCACGGTAAATCGATCACCCACTCAACTGCATACGCTTATTGTCTATATATATATATATATATATATATATATATATAAATCTTTATTTAAATATATGTACATCCTTGCTACATACGTATATTTATACGGGGTGGCTCGGTAAGTGACTTCAAGAGTTCTACGATCGTTTTTTTCTTTTCGAGAAAAAAGCATTTCAATTTTTTTTTCGACTTTTCCTGGAGTTTTTTTTATTTGGTTTCTATTTAAGCCAAATTTATTATAATTTACTCATTGATTTTATATAATATATATATAATTAATTAATAAACTATAATAATCTTGACTTAAATAAAAATTTAAGTCAAGAATAGAATCTTTCAGAAGGTTCGGCAATGTTCCAGAATGTTTGAGAATGATCTAGAATTTTCTAGAATGTTCTAGAATGTTTCCAGGATGTTCGAGAATGTTCTAGAATGTCCTAGAAGTTTCTGGACCTTCGAACAGACTTTCGGTTCCGGAATGTTCGAGAATGTTCCAAACGATTCTGGACTATCGAAGGGACTTCCTGTTACGGAAGGTTCGAGAACATTCTAGAATGTTCTAGAATCCGGAAACAGAAGTCCAGAATCTTCGGGAACATTCTTGAATGTTTCATTTTCCCTTCGATAATGTTCTAGAATGTTCCAGAATATTATAGAATGAACAGGCGTCTTGAACAGGGCTATGTCAATACTTTAAAATCCTAAAAGGACGTTGAAATGATTCAACTTGAAAGAGGATTCCCAGCCTGCTAGGAAAATCTGTAAAAATTAATTCACACACCTAATAATTAGAAAAATATTATTATTTTAAATTTCATTGAAATCGATCAAGCCGTTTTGGCGTGATTAACAAACAACCAGACAGACAGACAGAAAGTCTGATTAATAATTTTCGTAAGGATAGTTTATTTAAATAAAAGCTAAATTTCGTTTTTATTTTTCTTCTCTTTTGTCATCGTTACTTTCCTCCCAGGATTTTTTCAAAGCAATCGCAAATGACTTAGACTATTATAAGTATTATTTTTTGTATCATCTAAACTTTAGTGACTGATGCAAAACTTGTTCGATGAAGAGCTTGTTTTTCAAGCTCTTCATCGAACTCTAAGGCATTAACGTTAGTGCACAGTTAGCCATTTATTTATTGCCCAACAGTGCACTTAATGACGTTAACACAAGTTACAAAAAATCGTGAGAAAAGTACATACACAAGAGAGAAAAATTTTAAAAAAATACTTATTTTTTCCAAAAAAGGTAAAAAAAAGGTCTTAGAACAAATCGGATGTAGATTTTCTTTTTGAACGTCACTGTACGGGCCGCCCTGCATGTATATTTTCTCTCGTCTGCTCCAGCCAAACCCCTGCCCCTCGTCGTACTGTTCCTAGTATATTACTCGAGACCCAGGGATTTAAGGGGTGACGGACTAGATCCGTAAGGTTTCTTCCGTGGATCTTTGTGGATTTCCTACTCGGTATACGCGAGAGTGGAAAGCGGAGGGGAAAAAAAAACGAACTTCGGAAAAATCGCGTCTCGATCAAACAGCCGTTTCTCAAATCCTTCAATTTTCCAGCGGGGTTAACAGAAAAATATCCAGCCTTATATCGGCCGACCATTTTCAAAGTCACATTATCCACGAGTTTGGCCGCGCGTGTCTCTCGGATTCTCGCCTCGTTCGTGACGTTCAAATTTGAGATTCAATTTTGCTTTTTCGCGGTTTGAGTTTGAGTTTTTTAAAGGCTTTGAAGATTTTCGGCTTTTTAATTGTTTTTGGAGATTCCAGTTTTTTTATGGGCTTTCGGGATTTTTATTTTTAAATTGTTTTGAGTGTTTTTGGGGTTTCAATGTTTCTGGGGGAATTTAGCTTATCAATGTTTCTGGGGAATTTCGGGGGAATTTTGGTTTTCAATGATTTTAGGGTATTTTGGGTTTTCAATCGTTTTGGGGGATGTTTGTATTGGTTTTAAAAAAAATTATTTTGAGGGATTTTGGTTTTAGATATCTGGGGATTTTTCAGCAATTCACATAGTTTGGAATTTTTTGCCTCCGACGATAAACTTGACTGTGATTTTTGGCAATTATTATTATATTGTTATATTCAGTGAATCTTGCTTTCCCCTATTTTTTTTCCTCGCCCAACAAACACTATAATTAAAAAAACGACGAAGAAAATGTGACAGAGATCTTATTGTCATCGTTTTTTTTTTTTTCTTTAGAGGAGCGGATACAGCGACGGAGGATACAAAAACGCACGAGGAAACTCGAGGGTAAGTTAATCAATTGTTCGAGTTTTGTATACGAAAAAAATATCAATTATTCGAGTTTTAGATACGAACAAAAAAATCTTAAAATTACGAAATAAATGAAAACACACAAATTTTTCGATACATTTTGAGCGAAGAAATCAAATTTATCCTGACCTTGCTAACATTTTTAATGGAACATTGATCGCACGATTATAAATCTGATTTTTTTTTTCCTCGTTTTTTTACTTAGACGGAGGCACACTTCCATCGGACGTCCCTCCTGATCAAGGCCTTCAATCACAAATTTCGCCTAGACTTAGAATTAAATACGTGAGTAATTTGAAATAATTTGATTCTACTCAATTTTCAAAAAATTATTGTCACCAAACTATACGTCCGAAATGGTTCAAAAAATTACGGAACATGCTTTGAACTTTCTCGATGATGTAAGAAAAATTTATTTACAAGAAAGAAAATGACGACATATAGAAAAAAAAATCATAAAGAGGTGAAAACGCAAAAAAAAATACTTTTTCGCTCAAAAAATCATAGTTCCTTGAAATTTCAACATTTTTACCTACAATTTGGACGCGATACTCCTTAGATATGCTACTTTTGGGAAAAAAATAGTAGCATAGTGCGCGGTTGAAAAAAGGTATTTATTCCGACATGTGAAGAGGGTAACTTCAGGTTGATTCTACCCAGGATGACCACGAAGGATTAATTAATGCGTAGTTATTATTATTGTTTACGTTCAAGTAATTTGTTGCAAATTAATTTTCATTTCATTCAATGATCCGCCATTCTAATACTCCGCTGACAAAAGCGGGGTGGATAGGGGGCGGGTTGACATTTTATTAACGAGGCACCGACCAACAGGCGACAAAGTTATTTGTCCAGGCCTCTTATGGACATTTCATCGAGTCAACTTGACGATAACTGGCCTGTCCGTATCTTCTTTTTGTTTAGTTGACGTAATTTTTTTTATTTACATTTTTAATGTAATTTTAAATGTTTTATTGTAATTAAAATTTCAAATTTTTCATTTAAATTACAAGTTTATAATTTAAATTACAAATTTATAATTTAAATTACAGATTTATAATTTAAATTACAAATTTGTAATTTAAATTTTAAATTTGACGTCATTTTAAATTTAAATTTAGTGATGTATCTAAACTGAAATTATTTTGATGAAAAGTTCCGATCCAGTGCTAGTATCTAGAATTTTTTTCCGATTTTTCAAATGGATGGTTGAAAAATTAGAGGGGGTTGGGGCCCATCGCCCATCACTTTGAAGCTTGAGGATTCGCAAACAGAACATGACAATGAAAAATTTTAAATGAAGGTTTAATTTCATTTTAAAAGACCTGTCCAACGAGCCATAACTCGATGGTGCTCGCTAAAAGAAAAAAAAACGCCCCCGCATTTTACCTATAGGGAAAAAACCCTAATTTTTTTTTTCAATATTTCAACCCATATCAATTGAGATCCCCCGTCCGGATCATCCACTCGCAAAAATTCACACCCACGTTAACAAAACTAAATCACCAAAAAAAAAAAATTCCAGATTTTCCAATACAGAATTCCGAAAATAATTCCACGAATTTGAATTTCGAAAATGGAAAAAGCCGAGTTCTCCAGAGCGCAAAAACACAGCTCTTCTCGTCGGAATTACGAGAAGGTTTTTTTTTTTGTTTTCTTCTTCAAAATTGCCATGACGATATATCGTGGACCGTGTTACAAGGCCATATTGACAATTGGTTAGGCAGTTAGGCTAGCGCCGTAATACAATCTATATTGGTCGGGGAGAGGCAAAAAAGATGGGTAATGGGGTCGAGATGGCCACGGACGAGTAATATTCGTAGGCCTTGCTGTTACGAGGCAGTACGTTCAAGGGGACAGTGGTCAAAGACGGTGTGTGGTCAGACAACCGTAAGTGCCTACGTCTCCTCGCTCTCTCCCGCTCTTCTAAAAGGTATACGTGTATCCATATATGGCTACATACATAGATACACACGTATATATATATATATATATAGATAATAAGACATTAAAGGGAATTAACAGTATGTGTATGAGCAAAGCACATTTCCCAGCAAAGGGCTCGTACGTTGTGCACAGATAACGAGCGTACTAAATAGCAAAGGCAAGTATATATATATATATATA
>OZ010721.1:23233006-23261370 GCA_963932345.1 Ophion ventricosus | reverse complement strand
GAGAGAGAGAGAGAGAGAGAGAGAGAGAGTTTTTTATAAGGTGTATTAAAAAGAAATCCATTATTGTTGCATGAAATTAAAGGCTTTATTTAGCATAGTTAGAATGATCCGATTTAGGTCTAATATGCACCGTTTTGATCGATAACTTGTTGCCACTTTGAAGGTAATTTCATTATGCCTTTCTCATAGAAACCCTCGTCCCTATTGGCAAAAAACTGGGACAGTCGATTTTCACAAGCTTCTCTTGAGGCGAATTTTTCACCAGCAAAATCATTCGCCATAGACAGGAACAGGTGGTAATCACTTGGTGCCAGATCCGGACTATAAGGTGGATGCATAAGAACCTGCCAATCAAGCTCCCGGAGCTTCTGGCGAGTCACTATCGATGTGTGTGGCCTGGCGTTGTCCTGATGGAACAAAATTCCTCTCCTATTGGCCAAAGCTGGCCGCTTCTGGGCGATTGCTTCCTTCAGACGGTCCAATTGTTGACAGTACAGGTCCGAATTAAGAGTTTGGCCGTAGGGGAGCAGCTCATAGTAGATGATTCCCTGCCAATCCTACCAAACACACAGTAAAATCTTCCTGACCGTCAATCCTGGCTTGGCCACCGTTTGCGCCGGCTCACCGCGATTCGACCACCACCGTTTGCGCTTGACGTTGTCGTGAGTGAACCACTTTTCATCACCGGTCACCATCCGCTTCAGAAATGGGTCGATTTTGTTGCGATTCAGCAGCGATTCGCAGATGGAAATTCGGTCCATGAGGTTTTTTTGCGTTAACTCGTGTGGCACCCATACATCGAGCTTCTTTTTGTATCCAGCCTTATTCAAGTGCTTCCAAACGGTTTTTTTGTGCAATGTTTAGCTCCTGGGTAATCGAAACAGTGCTTACATGACGGTCGGACTCGACGATTTCCATTATTTTATCGACATTTTCGACAATTGGCCTTCCAGAGCGTGGTGCATCTTTGACATCAAAATTACCGGAACGGAATCGACGAAACCAAAATTGCGCGTAATTGGCTGTTACAGTATCAGGACCATAAACACTATTCACATTTTCAGCCGCCTGGCTTGCGTTTTCGCCTTTATCGAAGAAAAACTGTAAAATATGGCGTATTTTCACTTTGCTGGTGGCCATCTTTGACGCGCGATCAAAAAATATTGAGTCAAGCAATCACAAAACTGTCTGAAATGTTTATTTTAGTACGAAAACTTATCTTTCTAACGCCATCTAGCGCAATCCCGTCGCACTTATACAACGCGAGATACAGATTACCAAAGCCATCTATTGCAAAAATAATGGATTTCTTTTTACTACACCTAATATTTTCTCACATCGATACATGTCAACATGGCGACTGTGCAGCATTTCCTATAATTTCCTATAACAACTCCTATAATTTTTTGAATTATGATGAGACACTAAAGTTTTTCCGATTATATATAAGAATAGCTATAGAAGTACGTAGGATTTTTTTGGTATATTGTTTTTTGTCAAAATGGCGCATTTCTAAAACAAAAAGTATAAAGTGCCATGAGAAAATCGTCAGAAAATTGTTTATAAAAGAGGAACTATGCAATATGCAAAAAAAAATCCTACGTAGTGCCTCAGAAAATGTAATTATAAATATACAGTTAAAATTTCAAGTGAATCGGTTGAAATTATTTTGATTTATGAGTCCGGCCGACTTGAAAAATGTAATTTTGAGATGAACGCGTTTAAAGTTAGTAGAAAGTCACGACACGAAGCAAGTGGGGTTGCGCTAGAATTAAAAAATCGAGTACTTAGAGATTTTTCACACTCATCATATTTTGGAATATAATTTTATAGGTACTAAGGTACATTTTTAACGAAAAAAAAAATCGATTTTTGGAAAATCCTAGAGTGACCCAAGGCCTTAATAATTCTTTGTGAGTTGCTATCGACTTTCTTTTTGGCCTGACGAAACGAAATATAAATCACGGTCGAAAATATAAAATTTCGGATTTTACGAGCTACAAGTCTCTGAGAAACCCCATGTGGCTCACAGTGCCCCATGACACATTGTGCCCCACTCTCCTCTATTTTTTTTCATAACGAAGACACCAAACGCCTCGATTTTGTCTTCACTCCACTCCCTCCGCCCCTTCGTCATTTAAGATTTTCGCGAAACATAAAATCAAGTACAACTACTTTGGTACACTTTGACGAGTCGATTATATTCGTTCCCCTATTAATATCACGCGCCCTTAATAGCCGGCCCCTCGCTCAATTAAATAAACGATTTCGTAGAGCGAGCGAGCAAGCGCCCGCGGCCCCAACGTAATTATCCCTATCGCTTAATTCGAAGATCTTATCGGGATTTCTCGCGACGTAATTCGAGCAGAGAGCGAAAGAGACATTCCCGGGGACATTTTGATTAGACTTTAATAATGGACGCCATCAATTTTTTTTTTCTCGTTCGTTTCCATGGTTATCAATATTTTCTTCGATTCGAGCTAATAATTTTAACAATTGGCGAGCAATAATAATAAGTGCGGGTGTTCTATTTTTTTTTATTCTTCAGGCAACTCTTAGCGCCGAATTTAAAGCAGAAGGACTATTTGGAAAGCGGTGCTGTACAAGAAACGAAACAGGTGAGCAAAGTTCGAGCGATATGCAAATATACCCCGTAATACCCAAGCGGAGCCTCTCCACACGTCAAATTTCCAACGAAAAATGGGAAAAAAAAATTCCGAAAAAAATCTAGCCACTCCCGTGTGAACCCACGCAACTTTTTACTCCCTTAACATTTTCTCTGAAATCCAATAGTTCTTCGATGACGGCTTTTTTTTTCTAAAACACGTCTTTTTTTAGCTAAAAATGCAATACCGAGGCGAAAAAAATCGTACGAGAGTTTATGAAAAATAAAAATGTAGGTTTTGATATCCTTTTTAAGTTTACCATGGAAAAAACTGAGGAAAAAATGTTCCACAAAATTTGCAGTTAATTTTCGACGGCCAAAAAATAGCCGAAAAATAGCCATATTCAAAAGTGCGTACCGGGGCGAAAAAAAAATGTAGAGAATTTTCTAAAAAAGCAAAATAAAGGTAAACTTGTCCTCTTTAAAAGGCCACTTCGGAAATTCAATTATCTTTATTTTTGAGTCCGCTATGTAACTTTTAGTGCGGTAAGACATTTTCTCCGAAACCCTATAATTCTTCGATGACGGTGTTTTTTGTTTCTAGAACATGTCTTTTTTAGCTAAAAATGCAATACTGAGGCGAAAAAAAATCGTACGAAACTTTCTAAAACATAAAAATGTAGATTTTGATATCCTTTTTAAGTTTACCATGGAAAAAACTGAGGAAAAAATGTTCCACAAAATTTGCAGTTAATTTTCGACGGCCAAAAAATAGCCGAAAAATAGCCATATTCAAAAGTGCGTACCGGGGCGAAAAAAAAATGTAGAGAATTTTCTAAAAAAGCAAAATAAAGGTAAACTTGTCCTCTTTGAAAGGCCACTTGGGAAATTCAATTATCTTTATTTTTGAGTCCGCTATGTAACTTTTAGTGCGGTAAGAAATTTTCTCCGAAACCCTATAATTCTTCGATGACGGCGTTTTTTGTTTCTAGAACATGTCTTTTTTAGCTAAAAATGCAATACTGAGGCGAAAAAAAATCGTACGAAACTTTCTAAAAAATAAAAATGTAGATTTTGATATCCTTTTTAAGTTTACCATGGAAAAAACTGAGGAAAAAATGTTCCACAAACTTTGCAGTTAATTTTCGACGGCCAAAAAATAGCCGAAAAATAGCCATATACAAAAGTGCGTACCGGGGCGAAAAAAAATTGTAGAGAATTTTCTAAAAAAGCAAAATAAAGGTAAACTTGTCCTCTTTGAAAGGCCACTTGGGAAATTCAATTATCTTTATTTTTGAGTCCGCTATGTAACTTTTAGTGCGGTAAGAAATTTTCTCCGAAACCCTATAATTCTTCGATGACGGCGTTTTTTGTTTCTAGAACATGTCTTTTTTAGCTAAAAATGCAATACTGAGGCGAAAAAAAATCGTACGAAACTTTCTAAAAAATAAAAATGTAGATTTTGATATCCTTTTTAAGTTTACCATGGAAAAAACTGAGGAAAAAATGTTCCACAAACTTTGCAGTTAATTTTCGACGGCCAAAAAATAGCCGAAAAATAGCCATATACAAAAGTGCGTACCGGGGCGAAAAAAAATTGTAGAGAATTTTCTAAAAAAGCAAAATAAAGGTAAACTTGTCCTCTTTGAAAGGCCACTTGGGAAATTCAATTATCTTTATTTTTGAGTCCGCTATGTAACTTTTAGTGCGATAAGAAATTTCGACTAGTCCAAACTTTTGGCCGGCAGTGTATATATTTATTACGGTGGCCAAACAACTAAAAACCAAACGATTAAAAAATTTCTTTGCATCTCGTTTGTTCAGGAAATCGAGCATTGTTATTATCACGGCACCGTGAGAGATTATCCGGGCGCGAGTGCTGCCTTTCGAACGTGCAGCGGTGTGAGCGGTGTCATACATCTTGGCAACGAGACCTTCGTCATTCAGCCTTTTTTCGGTGGCGACTTGTCGGTCAGTAAAAATGTCTCTCCACAAATCACACGTACGACGAAGACACATTTTTTTTTAATACCTTTATCGACCCTACAGTCATTTAAAAAAAAAAAGTAGAAAAAAAAATCTAGTATTCTCTTGTTTTATGCTTTTTTATTCTCTTTTTTTTCTTTTTTAAAAAAATGTTATCTTTCGATGAAAAAAAAAATTGAAAGATAAAAATTGTTCTGCTGTGATATAGAAAAACGAAAATATATTTAATGTCCCATGAATGAATGTTTTTTTTTCTTTTGCATTCGAAATCAGAACGTAAAAGAAGTGAAACGTTTTTACATATTTCTTAGGAAATTTATCCTTGAGATTTTGCCTTGTTTAACTTAAGGGGTAACACCAATGTAAACGTCTAGAATTTTGCGATTTATAGCGATTTTTTTTTTTGAGTGGAAGGACAAGTAAGGCCTGCCACTTCTTTGTAGCAAGAATATCCGAATGGAAAACTACCCTTAACAGTAACGAAACATCGAAAATCACCCCTAGAAATGGTGATACGCCCAAAAATGCACTTCCATTGATGTTCAGTTCATATATATTTTCGAAAACGCATGGAAAGTATGTATCAAGAACATTCGATTCAAAAACTACCCCTAACAGTAACAAAACATCAAAAACCTCCCCTAGCAGTGGTGATGCGCCTGAAAATGCACTTTCATTGATGTTCAGTTCATAAATATTTTTGAAAACATATGAAAAATTTATAGCAAGAATATCCGAATGGAAAACTACCCCTAACAGTAACGAAACATCGAAAACCACCCCTAGAAATGGTGATACGCCCAAAAATGCACTTCCATTGATGTTCAGTTCATATATATTTTCGAAAACGCATGGAAAATGTGTATCAAGAAAATCCGATTCAAAAACTACCCCTAACAGTAACAAAACATCAATAACCGCCCCTAGCAGTGGTGTTACCCTTTAAGATAGAGACAGAGAGGGAGAGAGAGAGAGAGAGAGAGAGAGAGAGAGAGAGAGAGTGTGTGTGTAATGCACGATGATATGACCAATGGGAGGTTAAGCTATATGAAGAACGCTCTATTTTAGCAGAAACATCCTCACATTATATTTGAGCCTCGAACCTCATCTAACAAGGGTTGCGCCAATACGGGCCGCATGGAGAATCGCAAGAACAAGAAACGTCGCCAAAAGCACACGCTCGGCCTTTCCGAGGGCACTGCCAATCGTTACACGCGAGACGTGCGCGAGACTATCAAGTACATCGAAACTGCCATCGTCATCGACAAAGCTATGGTTCGTCCAAACAGCCCTTATTCTGTTTACTTATTTTCTTTACATTGATAAATAAAATTCTTCAAATTAATTATTTTCAAACCATGCTCCAGCTATTTATTAATTTTATATTGTTCTTTTTTTTTTATTAACTTCGTTTCGATTAAATGAGAGTGAAATAAATTAATTTTTAGATTAAATTTAAAAGTATTATTATTTATTCAAATATTAATTGAGTGTTGTTGTTTGGAGCGCAATTTTGGAGGTGATTTTTCGTGATGGAAAAACTTTGAAAGAAAAAAAAATTGCCGCACACTTAAGCTCGCTAGATCAATTATTTTCTGAGCGATCGAAAAAAAATGTCACTACCAGATTTTTATTTTTTTTTCAACTTGGATATTTATGATGGACTATTGATGATTTTTTCTAAATTAATTATCGACAAAACAGATCAATCGAACAGCTTTTCAAATATTTCAAAGCTAAACTTGAATTTTCACAAAGAAAAGAAAATTGAAAATCGATGATCAAAGACAAAAGTACGATTTTTCAGTCGACGACCGATATCTCAGCGACAAATTGTCGTGAAGAGAAATCTCAAAAATCAAATTAAAGCTAAACGATCAAACTTAGTGATTCTGATATAGAGATAGTCGGAAAAAATTTTCCCGAGCCCAGAGACACGCTCAAAGTCGAAAAAGAAAATTTCGAAAATTTTCGTTGCCCGATATTTCTTTCGATCGCGCCATAACCATGGCCGAATAAAAAATATTGATAGAAAATTCGAAAACTAGAGACTTCAAGCTTCAAAATACTTTTTTTTATCATCTTTATACAATTATTTTTCACATAGTTACAGCGTGTTAAAAATCACTAAAAAATTTTTTAAAGAGAGAGAAAGAGAGTGATGTCAAAGTATAACATTATCATTTTTATAACACTTTTTTAATCATTAAAAAAAGTGAATTAAAAAAAAAATCATCAAAACACAGTCAATAAATAAAAATGCAAATTTTCCTTCTCGTTTATAGTTTGACAAGAGAAATGGCAGCTCAAGATCCCAGGTTGTTCACGATGCCATCCAAGTCGCAAATATAGCAGATCTGGTGAGTCCTTTCAATAACAATACAGGGTGATCCAAAAGTCGTGAATGAAATTAATTGGCAAGATAGTCGAGATCATTTCCAACCAAAAAGGTCATATACAGGTTGGTCCGTTTTTCAACGATTCCAAAGCTATAGTTTTTTTTTTTTTTCAATATTTTGGAAAAAAATGGTTCCCAGCTATATACAAAAATTGATTAAAAAAAAATGACTCATAATTGTTAATTGTTATAGTCGTGATTAACAATCAATTAATTGTTAATCTTTAGTTAGCCTCGCAATTAAATTTTGCCCAACAATGCTAGAAATAAATATACAATAAATATATAAGTATATATATATATATACATATCCAATAATAATGATTATTATTAATTCGGTATCAGAGGAAAATAAAAATCGATTTTATTTCGACGATTATTACTAAAAGTTGACGAAAAATCTCGATTTTTTTTTTTCTTCCATTTTCGAAATCCAATAGTATTTCCGCACGCTCAATACACGGGTCTCCGTAACATACGTGGAAACATGGCTCGGGGGTAATCGAGCGACAATCAACGCCAGCATGGGAATATCCAAGGTGCTGACGAATTTCAACGATTACACGCAGCGATACCTTTACGATGTGTCATCGGACACGACTCAATTGCTCACGTGAGTTCATCAACGATCGTACGCTTTTCTTTTTTCATTTGCCTCCACGCCCCCCTCCCGCCCGCCCCTTTTCAAATTTGCGAAGAATTGGAGGCCGTCACGAATAAAAAAAATTAATCATCAAGATTGATGCCAAGTGTTCGCATTTTTTTAATGTGGGAAAATTTATCGAAAGGAAGTTGAAAAGGTTAAGTAAAAGGTGTCTCCAAGTGACCTGACATTTTTATTTATTAACAAAACGTATTATTTATTTGAAAAGTACGAATATTTTTATATTTTTCCTTATTCACGCTATTTTTTTATTTTTATATCCATTGCGAAAACCGAACGATTCTACCCTTTCGAATGAGAACGAAAATCCTTGCGGCATAATCGTAATCGAGTGCGGATGGGTTTCTTTTTTTGTATTCCAGGGGTGAAACATTCCCGGGTGGTGAGTCGGGACTCGCCACCGAGGGGACGGTTTGCAGCACCAAATCCGTAGGCGTAAGCGTAGACGTCAATACGTACGAGCCTCATTTACTTGCTGGAACTATGGCCCACATGATTGGCCATAATATCGGGATGGTCCATGACGACGGAAGTACGTTCGATTCTCCGTTCGCAAGCGACGACCCTCGAAATCTGACGGATGTACAAAGGTCCCATGAGGGCTCTTTGAGTATCCGTCCTTAACCGGAAGTCGAATGGCTCTAACCCCAAAGGGAATCCTCAAGTCTTTGATGTTACACGCAGTCCTGCAATAATTATACCCAATACGAAGTCACTTTAAATCGCTTTTCCCTTTGGTCCCGTAAAAAAAGTTCTCTCTCTCTCTCTCTCTCTCTCTCTCTCTCTCTCTCTCTCTCTCTCTCTCTCTCTCTCTCTCTCTCTCTCTCTCTCTCTCTCTCTCTCTCTCTCTCTCTCTCTCTCTCTCTCTCTCTCTCTCTCTCTCTCTCCCCCTCCCTCCCTCTCTCCCTCCCTTTATTCTCGGATTTTTCTTTTCTTTCGTTTTTTTCTATTAAAAAAAGTAATTAAACAAAAAAATATTACCAAACATTACCAAAAATCAATCGAAAAGAAAGTGGTAAAGAGAGAGAGAGAGAGACCAAATCGCGAGGTATTTTCAGTACGAAAACGTCCCGCTGTTTGTTCCGATTGGATAACGAAAACACTTTTTTTTTGTCATTTCTCTAACCCGTGTCTCTACATTCGTTTCATAACCTGTCTTCTCAGGGGAGAATTGTTTCTGTCGGGATTGGCACGGTTGCATCATGGCCAAGTCAATCGTCGGTATGGACAACGTCCAGCCGTACAAATTCTCCGACTGCAGCAAATCGGATTACTTGACCGCTTTGCAACAGGCCAGCGGTATCTGTCTTTTCAACAAACCGAACGAGGTGAGAATAACTCGGCCGGAATTTACCCCCTATTGTTTCACGACTCGATTCGTCCGATGAGGCTGCGCGTACAAAGGCGAATATTCGTCGCTTTCTATACATATATATTCACGACTATTGGACTTTTCTTGATGAGCATACAGGGTGTGTCATGGCGAGCAAAACGCTTTTTTTCAAAATTTCGTACGACAAAAATTGCACGAGATATTCTCATGCTGAGCTCGATGCTGAGTACAGTAGCTTCTCACGCGCGATAAACTGCCCAAAAAAGTATTGTGACCAAACTATCCGGCCGAAGTGGTTCAAAAAATTATGGAATGTACTTTGAACTTTCTAGATGATGTACGAAAAATTTATTTTCAAGAAATAAAATGGCGACATGTTAAAAAAAATTCATAAAGAAATGAAAACGCAAAAAAAAAACACTTTTTCGCTAAAAAAAAATCATAGTACCGTGAATTTTCAATATTTTTACCTGAAATTTGAACGTGATACTCCTTAGATATGCTACTTTTGGGAAAAAAATAGTACCGTAGTGCGCGTTCCAAAAAAAAAAAAGGTATTTATACCGACATGAGAATAGGGTAAATTTTATGGTATGAGGATACTTCAAACTCCAGGTAAGATGGTTAATACAGTCTTGCTATGTCTTGCTGACGTATCGAGTATTTTTCTTCCCCCAGAAACGATCTATTAGAACTTATGAAAATTTTGAAGTCGAACTTTTATAGAAAGTACGCGCTCATAAAAAAAAGAACAGTGTTCTTGAACATTAATCGGTGAAATTCTCGAACCGCCGTGAAACTTATATTTTCACACCAGAGAACACATGAAATTTCCCGATGAATCGCTCGTTAGAGTTTGAACCACGATTAATTTGTATTTTCACTGTAAATCGATCGAGCACAGTATCGCAATTCACGTAATTTAATTTCTCTCGTTCTCGATACGCCACCTGTCCGCGTTGGTACGCGCGTTACGAATCGATGTTTGGAACACACAGGTGACACTCAGATCTTGCGGGAACAGGGTAATTGACGACGGCGAGCAATGTGATTGCGGCACCATGGAAGAGTGTCCAGATTTGGATCCATGCTGTGATCCAATCACGTGCAATCTTAAATCCGAATCGGAATGCGCTACCGGTCCGTGCTGCAGCAACTGCAAGGTAAGCTTCGACTCCAACAGAATGTCGCAAGCTCGATTCACATATAATTTATACGGTATTATCAATGAAATACCTCAATACTCGAGTCTGATCTTTACCGGTCGAATAGACCGTAAAATTCTGATAAGAAACGTCCTTATTCATTTTTTTCTCCGATGCACCGTTGCTGAGATATTTATCGATCAATGATAGCCAATCCCATGCGCCCCTTGGCGTTTCGGGGCGTGGCACGCTCGGCGCTCCCCACTCCGCGTACGTTCGCCTCCGCCACGGCGGATTGGCTGTCTCGCTTATAAATTGATATCTAAGCAACGGAGCACTGGAGAGAAAAATGGCTAAGGACTTTTCTCTTGGGAATTTCCCGATCTATTCAACCTGCAAGTTGCCGACCCGAAACTTCGTACACCCCGTATACGTTTACTCGCGTTTAGTCGTGCATTCAGTCCCATACCATTACGTGGCCTATTATCGGCAAAACAGTAACACTCGACAAGTGTTATCGTGGAACAATCAACGCGCCCGGTATTTCCAGCACTCAATCGCTCCCTATAAACTCACGCGTTTAACAAAACGATCACCTCGCGAGACGAATCCAGAGCTCTATCTAATAGCGTGCTCGCGGGCCAACGACGGCGCATCGTTTCGACGTGATGGCCTTTCTCGTTGAGCTCCTTCAACGAGAAACAAAGCGATTCCATTGTGAAAGCTCGTTTGGGTCTCGAGCTTACGCACTATCTTCACCGCCGCTTACAAAGGAGGGATGAAAATTGTTTTTCCCGTATTCCGATATTTCTCGAAATAAGGAAAATAATTCGAAAAATCCAATTTAAAGTGAGAGAGGCAACTTTTTTTTGAGGCAACTCATTGTGAAAATGTTTATCGTCGCAGTTGCGATCACAGGGCCACGTGTGTCGGGAGTCAACGAACGAGTGCGATTTGCCGGAAGTTTGCACCGGCGAGACCGGACAGTGTCCGGTCGACGTTTACAAAAAAAACGGTACACCCTGCTCGAAGGACGCGAACTATTGTTTCAACGGTTTTTGCCCAACGTTGGATCTTCAGTGCGAGCAGGTGTGGGGAAATGGTGGAAAGGCAGCTGATAAAGAGTGCTTCGAACGTTTCAACTCGAAGGGCTCGATAAATGGCCACTGCGGTACCAATAATACCGGTCATTACGTCAGGTGCCACGCGGAGTAAGTTTCACTTCGTTTATCGTTCGAGAAACAACAAAAAAACATATACAGGGTGGGCCAAAAGTCAGGAACCAAACGAAGTGAGGGGGCAGTCACGATCAATTCCAACCAAAAAGGTTATATACAGGTTGGTCCATTTCTCAACGATTCCAAAGCTATGATCTTTTTTTCGATATTTTTGAAAAATCGGGCCCCAGCTGTACAAAAGAAAATAATTTTAAAAAAACTACTTACCATATGCGAGTTATTTTTTTCAAAGATGTAACCTGATGATGTGGCTTTCACACAAAAATGTAGTCTTCATAATTTGCATCATACGTTCTTATAATTAAATGAATTTGTAATAACTTTTGAAAAAAAACATTTTTTCCCGTCGGTTTTCATTATTGATTTGAAAAGAAAAATGTTCTACCGAAAGGTGCCCCTGTAATGGGAACATTGGTCCAATGAACCAAATGCGCAATAAATTTCAACCGATTTTGAACCACAACTTTTGAAATGATTTTTCAAAAATATTGAAAAAAAAATCATAACTTTGGAATCGTTGCGAAATGAACCACCCTGTATAGAACCTTTTTGGTTGCTAGTGATGTTGACTATCTCCCCGCATCGTTTCATCCACGACTTTTGGACTACCCTGTATACGCAGGGTATACTATTTGAGTTGGCAACACGAAATACCCCGAAAAGGATTCATTTTATGAAAAAATGTTTCAAACAAAAGTTGCATGGTTTCAAGAAACAAAAATTATGGTGTTGAAGGATTCTTATTTAGTGACCATTTCCTAGGTCATTTCAAGGTCAACTTTAGTTTTTGAATTAGGAATGAATAGTTTTTATTTCGGAATCATTTTTTGCGTAATAAAATGGGTAACTTTTGTCTGAAACTTTTTTCCATTTGACTTTAATTTTTTGAAATTTTTTAAACATTCAATCAAATAGATACCCAATGTGGTCCAATGCACGAAATGCGCAATAAATTCCAATCGATTTTGAACCACAACTTTTGAAATGATTTTTCAAAAATATTGAAAAAAAAATCATAACTTTGGAATCGTTGTGAAATGAACCACCCTGTATATAACCTTTTTGGTTGCTAATGATCTTGAATATCTCCCCACTTCGTTTCATCCATGACTTTTGGACTACCCTGTATGCACAGGGTATACTATTTGAATTGGCAACACGAAATACCCCAAAAAGTATGCGTTTTATGAAAAAATGTTTCAACCAAAAGTTATATGGTTTCAAGAAACGAAAATGATGGTGTTGAAGGATTTTTATTTAGTGACCATTTTCAAGGTTATTTCAAGGTCAACTTTAGTTTTTGAATTAGGAATAAATCGTTTTTATTTCGGAATCATTTTTTGTGTAATAAAATGGGTAACTTTTGTCTGAAACTTTTTTCCATTTGACTTCAATTTTTTGAAATATTTTAAACATTCAATCAAATAGATATCGAATTAGTCAATACGAAATATTCAAAATGTGTTGAAAAATTGGAATCCAAGAGAAAAAAGTTTCGAACAAAAGTTACCTATTTTGTTGCCCAATAAATGTTTCTGAAATAAAAACATTAGTTCCCCCATAAAAAACTAAAGTTGACCTTGAAAAAACCTTGAAAATGGCAACTAGATAAAAAATCTTTAACGCGGTAATTTTCGTTTCCTAAAACCATGAAACTTTTGTTCGAAACATTTTTTCATAAAATGCATCCATTTCGGGATATTTCGTTTTGCCAACTCAAATGGTACAGCCATGTGGATAGTTTTCTACGTAATTTTTTTCTTCCTCGTGAGCAGAAACGTCAGATGCGGTTCGCTGCAGTGTCAATGGGGCAAGAAACAGCCGGTGATGGGCCAAATGGAGCAGCCCTTCTTGCTGACCTTTATTACCATCAAGGGAAAGGAATACGAGTGCAAGTGAGTTTTTCATTAATATTAAAGTTTCGCAATGAAAACGTAAAGCGAGCGACGAAGAATGACCAATTCTTTTGTCCTCCTGTTTTCCATACGGAAAGCAAACGAAAAAATGAACTTTGTTCCGTGAGACTGAAACGTCATCATTTTTTTCGCCTTTGATCGCAGAGCTACAACGGGCAAAGTCGAGGGTTCCGAGAAGCCAGGCATGGGACTCGTACGTGATGGGACTACTTGCGGTGAAAATTTGGCAAGTCTCGCTTCTCTCGTTTATCACTTAACGATCAAGGGATCATCGCAGTATCGAAAAATAGCTGATTTTCGCGATATTTTTTTTTTTTTCGATAGTTAAAACACGCTGATCAGTCTGATTTTTTTTATGTCAAATCAAAGCACTCGTGAAGAACAGAAAATACATCGATATCGATGTATCGAATTTAGGCTATTTTTTTCGACAGTTTTTCGTTGAAAAAAAATATGAAGATTAAAAAAAAGCTTCCATAGCAAAATAGAGAATGGCGTGAAGAATGTTGTGTCCAAATTTGAGACGAATAGCTCGACAAGTCCGCAATTTTATAAATTAAGAAAGTATAAAATTGAAAATTACGCAAGCTTTTTAACCAAAAGTTCAAATTTTCGACCATTTTTTCGACACTTTTGATTTTTTTTGTGTTTCTCCCACACGTCTTACAGATATGCTTCAATCAGACATGTACCAGTCGTTTTCCATACATTGATCTCACTACATGTCCGAGCAATCACAACAACAAGGAGTGCTCGGGAAATGGAGTGAGTAGATATTTATTAATTTTTTTTTTTTTTCATTCATTAAGGCCGTATCCCATGAACATCCATTTTCAAGGTGATTTTTTGAAAATTCATATGTATATATATATATGGACCCGTGATTTCTCGAAAATAAATTACTCGCGATTGCTTGAGGGGAACATCGACGCTCGGAAAAATCGGTATAAAAATATTCCAAATTTTCGTCGCGTCTATTAAATATATAAAATAATGTTTGTTTTTCGCAAATACATTATAGTTTTGTAAAAAAAAAATGTTTAACCCCTATAAAAAAAAAATGTATGGCCGAGAGATGAATCTTCTTGTAGATCCCTCTTTTGAAAATATTTGCCGCTGGTGAAATTTTTTTCTCCGTCAGACATCGTCGGAAAAATAAAAATAAAAAATTTTCTTGCAAATAAAGGCAATAGCCAAAGTGTAGCGTGAGGAAAAAATTTTGATTTTTTTTTTCCTAGACATGAAAGCTGTTTGAAAAAAAAAACTATGATTTTTAGAAGAATTTTGAATTTTTAAAATTAATAAAAAAAAAAGACCGCGACGCGCAATAAAAAAAATCTTATACTACATCCTAAATAATCTTATAAAAAATATGTTGCATAAATTTCAATTGTTTTTATTCGTTTTTTTTTAAATTTCTTCATAAAACTATAAAATGTATTTGTGAAAAAAAAAATTATATATTCAATAACACCCCCGAATGAATTTGTTTGGGTTTGTTTGGGTTCAATAATCGCGTGAAAAAAATGATTATTTTTCTACCTATTTTTTCGAGCCCCAAGATGGTGTGACCCCTTAATGAATTAATAAAAAAATAAAATAAAATTCCACGTGCGCAAATAAACGTTTCCGAAAAAAACTGACACGCTCGAAAAAAAGACGTTTTTTTTTTCATAAATTTTCCACTCGATTTTTCTGCGCCTTTTTTTCATTCCGTCTTTTTTGGATTTTTCGTTGTTTTTTTTTTTTTTGTTCAACCTTTTACGTAAATTTCGGAAAAAACTACAAGCATTTTTTCATCTGTTTTTCTTTTTTTTCTTTTTCGTTCGAACGCGCACTTTTTTGCGCACACGCGACAGGCTTGCACCAACGTGAACAAATGTCACTGCAATGCTGGCTGGAGCGGTCCCGACTGCTCGATACAGCAGAAAATAACGACTCAAAAGCCAACTACCTCGAGCACCGAAAAGCCTGGTAAATCTACCACAGAGACCAAACTCCAGAAGAAAGAGACCCCCTACGGTAAGCAATAACTTTTCAAAACGCCGAATCCTTAAGCGTTTAAATTTTTACGATAGCATTTAACAATAATACCTTCATCAATACAGGGCCCTCTCCCTCCCCCCCCCCCCCTCCCACTGACATAACAATATTTGCAAAAGTATAACTAGTCTCGATTGCGATTTGGTAAAATGGTAAAAAGCATCCAATGTACACTTTGCACAAATATCAAAAGTCAAAAAATATCAAAGCACCAAGAAATAAGAAAAAATAAAATTGCACAAATATCGAAGGAACAAGAAATAAGAAGAAAAAAAATTTGCACAAATATCAAAGGAACAAGAATTTAAAAAAAAATCGTATAATAAATTACGAATTTATTTGCACATATGTCAAAGGGACAAAAAATTAGAAAAAAAAATTTGCACAAATATCGAGGGAACAAGAAATTAAAAGAAAAAAATTTGCACAAATATTAAAGGAACAAGAATTTTAAAAAAATCGTATAATAAATTACGAATTTATTTGCACGAATGTCAAAGGGACAAAAGTTAGAAAAAAAAATTTGCACAAATGTCAAAGAGACAAAAAAATTAGAAAAAAAAATTTGCACAAATATCGAAGGAACAAGAAATTAGAAGAAAAAAATTTGCACAAATATTAAAGGAACAAGAATTTAAAAAAAAATCGTATAATAAATTACGAATTTATTTGCACGAATGTCAAAGGGACAAAAAATTAGAAAAAAAAATTTGCACAAATGTCAAAGGGACAGAAAATTCGAAAAAAAAATTTGCACAAATGTCAAAGGAACAAAAAAATTCGAAAAAAAATTGCACAAATTTCAAAGGAACAAGATTTCTTAAAAATCGTATAATAAATTACGAATTTATTTGCACACATATCGACGGAACAAAAAATTAGAAAAAAAAACAAATTTGCGCAAATGTCAAAGGGACAAAAAATTTAGAAAAAAAAACAATTGCACAAATATCAAACGAACAAGAAATTAGAAAAATAAATTTGTACAAATATTAAAGGAAAAAGCATTTTAAAAAAATCGTGTAATAAATTACGAATTTTTTTGCACAAATATTAAAGGAACAAAAAATTATAAAAAAAAATTTGTACAAATATCAAAGAGACAAAAAATTTCCACAAATATTAAAGGAACGAGAATTTAAAAAAAAAAGAAAATTCGTGATTTTCAAAACGCTGTAACTGTTCGAAAAATAATCGTATATATATTATTTAAAAAAAAAAAACATTTTAAAGTTTGAAATCTCTAGATTTTTAATTCTTTTATCAAAATGTTTGTTTTTTTTTTTTCAGTCACGGTTCTTCCACTAGACTTTGTAAATTCACGCGATTCACCCATTTTGGACTAACTTTTTGCCCGACGGTCCATTGTTATCTTAATTTTCTTGCTAACATTTCAAAAAAAATAGTAAAAAATTTTCAAAAAAAAAACAGAATGAAGGTGAATTCCTCCCCTTAAAAATGCCATTTATTAAATTCATTTATGTCAAATATCGGCGAAATGGCAAAAAAATTAATTCCGAAACTGTTTCGAAATTTTGTCCGGAAACTTTTCGCCAGCAGTACATACGAAGCATGGATTTTTTTCTTCAACCGCACAGAGCACCAAAGCCTCGTTATTCGCGGTATGAAAATCGAAGCAATACACGAGGATAATGGACCGGATAGGGTTCGACATTCGCTGATATAAAATCGACCCATATATTATTATGATTATTATTATTGTTATGGTTTGCCGACGATCTTGAACGCGCGATAGCGACGCAGTACGTAATCGAAGTCTCATCCTCCCCCACTCCCTCGCCGTCATCCCTCCCTCGGCTCTCCGGAAGAGAGGGAAGGAGAGAGAGAGAGAGAGAGGGAGTTAACAATTTCTCCAGGGAAATGACGAACAATCATTTTCCGATTCTCCGCCTCGTCTATCTCGAACGTTTATACATTTCGAATTGATAGCTTCGTCTTATCGTCTTATCCGCTCTATAAAAATATCTATATATATATATATATATACATGTATAAATAATTCTCATTTTATGTACAAATGTATGGCTAACATTTTACAGAATCGCAGCGAACGTCCATTCGCAGCAAAAGAAAAGACGAAACGCATTTTTTTTTTCTTACTTCCATTTTTGTAGGTTAACGAAAAATTTCGAGCTCGCTTTTTTTTTCTTTTTTTTTGTTACATTCGGTAAATTTTCAATGGATACATTGAAAATTGGATTCCCGTGGGAATTTTCTGGAATTCGTGCTGGAATTTCATTCTGTACGGAAACGTGAAGAGAGAGAAAAAAAAAATGATGGGAAGAAAAAAGAAACGAGCTCTTGGAGATGACGAAGCTCGTGGACGAAGGCTGAAGGGAGCGTATTTTTTTTACCATGTCGTGGAGACTTTTTGTCCTCACCACCACATATATATATATATATATATATGGAGCTGCGATAAAGGGAGTCGTAAAGATGCTAAGGGAAAACGTCATACGCTCAGCGAGTTCGACGACAAAAAAAAAAGAAAACAGGGTAGCAAAAAATACGACGTGAAATACGAGAAGGGGATCCAGCATGGACCGAGTACAGGGTGATTCACAAATATTGATCCTTTTCCAGCATACAGGGCAAGCAAAACGCTTTTTTTAATGTCCTTTTTTCATGTTAAAAAAATAGACTCGCTGTGCAAATCGACAATACCATTTAATAATTTTCAATTATTGTTCAATTCTTGAAAAAAAAAACGCGCGCAACTACCGCTGAGCGTCTTGCTCAGCGTCGGGCTCAGCACGCGAATATCTCGGCCAATTTTCGTCGCACGACATTTTGAAAAAAAGCGTTTTACTCGTAATGACGAACCCTTAAAGTTGTTTTTGTTTTTTTTTTCTTCGAATTTCATTTCTCTCTCTTCTTTGATCTATAACTCATAGATCGGCGAGATGAAGAAAAAAAGAAAAAGTGGTAATTTTAATATTTTGCGGGGCTCATACCATCAGCTGTGCACATAAGAAACTCCAAGTACATGTACATACACGTACTCCCTCGTAATTACTACCACCATTACGGGCGATACGTGCTGCGTCCTTTCATTCTTCATTTTCTTACGGTACAGTCGTACGTCGTATCGCTCAGCATGTGAAAAAAAAATTATTTATATATGTATAATACACCACTTCACAGGCCGTGTACAGATATGACGGAGAGAAATCGACCGGCAAGCTGCGCAGGATCCACCGGAAACCGGAAGTACTCATTACCATCCGGAGTCGTCCTGATTTCTTTTTTTTTTTCTTCTTGCGCCAACTTTTCTTTCTTCGCTCTACATCGATATGACGTTTCAGATTTTTCATTCGTCGGTTCGGCTGCTCGAGAATTAACGAGATCCTTCGGATGAGAGGGCGTGAGGCGACGAGTAGGGGAGAAGGATTTTTTTTTCAATGAATTCTCCTTTATTATGTTTTATTATTATTATGATTATTATTAATATTATACGTATATCATATATATGAGAATGCTATTTTGTACGATTTGTTATTGAAATATAATTTATATTAGTATTTAATTTATAATTGTGATAATGGAGTAGATATTTATCGAATTTGTGTAAATTGTCATTTACAAGATGGTTCAACAAATAAGAATTAATTTTTATATTATTATTGTGTTTATTAATGGCCATTTAACCCTTCGCGGTCACACGTTCTTGCTGTAACGCGCTGATCACAAGGGGGTCGCAATGACCCCAGCCATGTTTAAACGATTGTCGCGTTGACCGTATCGTTCCGAATGACTCATAAAAATTCAGGATATTAGTTTGAACATTCTAGAATGTCGCATTGTCGGTATTATATTTTTATCGAATTTTAAAATGGCGGAAAAAAAATCAGTAAGGCGTGAATGTGTGAAAAAGGCCTTTTTACTAAAAAAAAAAACATCATAACGCTTGCAATTTTCAATTTTTTTTCATCAAATTTTACAGTGATATTCTTGAGTTATGATACCAGGTGTACAAGTATGAAATGCGGATTTTGTTTCTAAAAAAAAAACACGTTAAATTCGGAAGAATGATAAAAAGTGCTTTATTCAAAGTATGCTCCATCGCTTGTTATACATTTTTCCCATCATTCGGGCAATTTGTGAATACCACGCGAGTAAAAATCTTCCCCTTTCGCTGCGAACCATTAATCGAGCCATTTTTTCACATCTTCGTACGAACCAAAGCGCTGCTCAGCAAGTGCGTGACCCATCGATGCAAACAAGTGGTAATCGGAGGGAGCCAAGTCTGATGAGTAAGCCGTATGGGGTAGAACTTCCCAGCTGAGTGCTTCCAACGTGTCGCGAACCGGTTTTGCCATATGTGATGGAGCATTGTCATGAAGAAAAATGACTTTGTGTTTGCCTCTTTCGGTATTCTGGCCTTTTTTTCAAGCAGCGAACGCTTCAAATCGGTCAATTGTTGTTGGTAACGTGTTAGTATTAACCGTTTCCCCAGGTTTTAACAGCTCATAATAGACCACGCGCCCCTCTGGTCCCACCAACACACAGAGCATCGTCTTTCTGCCAAAGCGATTCGGTCTTGCGGTCGATGTGGATGATGCGCCTGGGTCTACCCATGATTTTTTGCGCTTGGGATTCTCAAAATAAATCCACTTTTCATCCCCTGTAACTATACGATGCAAAAAACGACTTCCTTTTGTACCGAGCGAGCAAAATGTCACATGTGTTTTTGCGCTTTTCGCATTAGCCTGTCGTTCAACTCATGTGGCACCCATCTACCGGTCTTCTGAATCTTTCCCATATCTCTCGTAGCCGATTGGAAACAGCTTGTTGACTAACGCCCAATTGCTCGGCGAGTTGTTTTTGTGTTTGCGAATCATCTTCGTCCAACAATGCTTGCAATTCCACATCTTCGTATTTTTATTGGCTGTTTTCCACGTTCCTTGTCTGCAACATCGAAGTCACCACTTTTGAAACGCCGAAAGCATCGTTCACACGTATCTTGCGATGGAGCATGTTCGACATAAGCTTCTCGAAGTAATCGGTATGATTCAGCAGCAGTTTTCTTCAAATGAAAAGAAAAAAATTAATGCTGTCCGCGAATGCTCTTTGTTCGATATAAATTTCGACATATTGAACACAACAACACAACACTATGCACACACACTTTTCCAATTTATCACTCGTGCGCGTCTGACACTTGTTGATGACACGAATGGCGCAGTGTCAAATCTTTGTAGCACAAACTGCATTGGTGCACCATCTGTTGTCTGAAATCCGCATTTCATACTTGTACACCTGGTAGCTATGTTAATTTCATCGTCGAAATAAAGCGAAAAAATGCTCAGAACTTTTTACTTCATCTAATATTTATATTTTTCTATACTTATTTCAGGCAAATGTGTTTGTTATAAATGTTACCATTCTTTCCAGCCCTTCAACCGATGTCGACACATAAAATAAAATTATCATTAGCTGTACGTGCAATATCATATCACACGACATGTTAATTTATTATTCATTATTTTGTTACAAACATTTGTCTTTCGCTCGAAATGTCTCTCGCTACTCTTGACATTTGAGCGAATTTCAAGCTGTTGATTGACAACAACAACAAAAATGTGTCCGATGAAGCGTAACGAGCAAAGCAAAAAATTTAAAAAAATTAATTAAAAAAAATACGACACGAGTGACACGGAAAAATTGAATGGGAAGATGATCGGTAATTTTGCAGAGGCCGAGAGTCCAGCTCTCAGTACACCAGCTATGGTACTTATCCTGCTAGGGGTCGTGAAGGGAGTCTTCATTTCTTTTGCACTAATGGCTCTTTGCTACAGGTACAGTGGCGTCGGAAAAAAAAAATCCGAAAAGAACAAACAAACAAACAAAAATTACAATAAGCATAAGCCGATAATTTGTACAGATATTGCAAGCTCGTTTGATTTAAATGTCGAATATTTATGCCAGTGAATGCGCGAACGAGAGACAGAGAGAGAGAGAGAGCGAGAGAGAGAGAGAGAGAGAGAGAGAGAGAGAGGACGAGGGAGAAAGAGAGAGATGAGAGAGGCTAAAAAATGTTACAAGATTTTTTAGTACGTCTACGACCCCCAGGATACGAAGGATCATTGATGAAAGTTTATTCGATAAATTTAAATTGATCTTATGAATTAAATTACACAATTTTAATAAACCAATAAAATTAATCAATTTTTATCAATTAATACAAGTATTCCATTTTAATTAAGTAATAAAATTATTCCATTTCAATTTATGAATAAAATGAACTATTTTTATTTCATTTGTCTCAGCTTCAGTGCCACCATTTATTTTTTTTACAAAATCTTTTGCCAATTTTTGTAAAGATACTCGAAGATATGTAGAATAAACGCCACCAAATAGAATTTTCATTCTATCGACTGGCTAGCTGTAAAAAAAAATTGTCAAAATTCACCGTTTTTTTTTTTCGGTAGAGTAGTCTCCCCTAATAACAAACATATTTCCATTATAGCGGAAGGTGGGGCACAGTGTGTCACTTTTTTTCTAAATTTTTACTCTTACCAAAGTAGTCTGATTAGAAGAAAAAAAAACGGTCATGATCGATTTTATAGACATTTGGGCGTACGATAAAGCTACCATATTTTTTTGCAAAAAGATTAAAAATCCTAAGGTAATGGGTTCGAAAAAAAATTGCGGATTGGCTCATTGTGCCCCACGGATGGGGTGCAATGTGTCAGATAGGTGGGTACAGTGTATCAAGTGTTGCGAAACGTAGGGTACAACGAGCCAGTTGAAACTCTTATATTTTCCTAACATGATAAAGGATTTTCCTACATACCGATAATTTAACAACGGCTATTATTTGCCAATAACATTGCGAGTCGACTCATTGTTCCCCAGGGAAAACGTCAAATATTGTGCCCCACAATATTTGACGTTTTCGCGGCAAGCGAAGTTTTTTTTTTTTTTTTCGACTCTCAAATTAATTTTGTACTTTTGATAATTCTTCGTGAGGCTGCTACTGACTTTCTTTTAGACCAGCCGAAACTTAATATACATCACGGACCAACACAAAAAATTTCGTATTTTACAAGCTACCAAATTCTGAGTAATCGCACGTGGTTGACAGTTGGCCATGACACATTGCGCTTCTTCGAAGGGTCGTCGCTTCTTTGTTTCCTCATTGAGAGTCGACTCATTTTGCCCCATCACTCGGTGACACATTGTACCCCACTAGTGAAATAATTGCTTATCGATGAAAATAACTATTAATTAAAATACGAATGGAAAAAAAAACACAAGTCACCGAGTGCATCATAAATAAAACTATCGATTAGGACCGAAAACCAGAGCCGCTACAAAAAGTGTCGTTATATTTTACGTTTTCTCGGCGAGCGAAATATATATTTTTTTTCCAAGCCTCAAATCAATTTTTAATTTTCAATAATCCTTCGTGAGCTGCTATCGACTTTCTTTTAGGCTTGACGAAACCTAATATTAGGTGTGTGAATTAATTTTTACAGTTTTTTTTCCATACTTGCGGTTTATGAAAAAATAGACAAAACCGTGTTTAATCCGGGTAATATGGGGGAAGGTTGCTTTCTACAAGCTTCTGCCACCGATCTGCTAGCATACAGATACCATGACGATAGAAGCTGGCTGGTTTCGAGGCGATAAAGTCATCGACGAATTTCCTAATATCTTCGACTTCTCGGAAGTGGCTCCCTCTTAAGCTGTGCGCCATTGACCGGAATAGGTGATAGTCGGATGGGGGCCAAGTTCGGTGAATATGCCGGATGAGGAAGAACTTCCCAGCCCAGGTTTAAAATAGTTGTTTGGGTCGTACGAGCAACGTGAGGTCGAGCGTTGTCATGCAGGAGAATGACTTTTCGCCTTCCGTGTCCTGTGAATGGCCTTTTTTGCTCAATTGCTTCGCTCAAACGATTTAATTGGTCACTATATCGTTCTGCAGTGATCTCGTCTGACCCGGTTCTAGAAGTTCGTAATAAAGAACACCCTTTATGTTCCACCAGATACACAAAAGCATTTTTTTTGACGTTCATTTGCAGTTTGGGAGTTGATGCTGTTGGTTCTCCAGGGTCCAGCCATGATTTTTTCCGCTTGGCATTCTCATAAAGGATCCATTTTTCACATCCCCCGTCACGATTTTCCAGACAAAGTTCTTCCTTCGTTGTTTGCTAAGCAACCAAAGACACGTGTTCATCCGTTGTCCGAGGTTATATTCGGTAAGTTCACGTGGGACCCATTTCCCGAGCTTCTGAATTTTTCCCATCGCGTGTAACCTCTTGGCAACGGTTGATCGATCAACTCCTAGTTGGGCCGCAAGTTCTTCTTGTGTCTGTGAAGAATTTTGGACCGGTAAAGTTTCCAAATCGTCGTCCGAAAATATTTCAGGCTGTCCAGTACGCGCACGGTCACTGAGTTCGAAATCATTGTTTCTAAAACGTTTAAACCAATAATTGCATGCTTCGTATGACACAATACTCTTCCCGAACACAGAACAAATTCACTCGCACGCTTTGGTGGCACTTTTTCCTTGTTGGAATTCGTAAATGATGCAGTGGCGAATGTGCAGCTTATCGGTTGCCATTGTTCTTGCTACTTTATTTTTAAGGTTATGATGCTCGCCCAATAAATTCATACAGCGTCTTGAACAGGGCTATGTCAATACTTAAAAATCCTAAAAGGACGTTGAAATATTTCAACTTGAAAGAGGATTCCCAGCCTGTTAGAAAAATCTGTAAAAATTAATTCACACACCTAATATAAATCGCCGTCCGACGTATAAAATTTCGGAATTCACGAGCTACGAATCTCCGAGAAACCTCATGTGGCTCACTGTGCCCCGTGACACATTGTGCCCCATTCTACCCCACTGGTACAATATATTGTACAAATATTCATTTTCATACTACCGGCTAAATTAAAAAAAAAAAATTAAATAAACGTCCGCAGATTTTTCTCAAGTTCGGGGTGAGATTGGAAATTTGAAGAAAAAATTAAAATGTCATTCTCACGACGATCCGCGTATCCTAGGGTTCGCTGCTTCTCATTAGCACATTTTTCCTTTTCTCCCCTCGTTTTTTTTGTTTTGTTTTTTTTTTCTCTGAATACTCTCTTTTCTGAGCGAAAAAAAAAATTCATTTGACGAACGATACGTGAGAATTGTCGTTTTCGTAGTCCTCGTTGTGTATAGTCGTCGTCGTTGTCGTCGTTGTCGTCGTCGTCGTTGTTAAAATTGTTTCACGTCGATCAATATTTTGCCACGTATGAAATACATCGTTGCAATTTACTAGACGTATTATTCCCGGCGGAATAATGTTGCATAGAGGAAGAATTAATAAATTAGCATATAATTATAGATCGCGAGGTTATTCTATTGCAAATTTTCGAACAGCTGAGCGCATCACACGTCCCCGATAACGATAAATTTACAACTATGGAATATCGATGAGTCTGTTTTATATATATATGTGGGGCATTCCACGCCAAATCGACCACTATCCGACCCGAGCCCTTTCGATTTGGCTGAAACTTTAATATGTTAGTGTTTTCATCTTAAGGGGCCAGTCTACTTTGGAGCCACGAAAAAAAAGGCTATTTTCGCGATTTTTTTTTAGGGTTTTATAAAAGATATGAATATAAAAGTTGTTAGGCTTGATAAATAAAGTCTTGAAATACATTTTAAAAAATGTTTAATTCATTTTTGTTCATTTTTAAGTACAAAAACTATAGTTTAACGCAACGCCTCAAAAATAGGTGAGCTAGGTAGCTCCATCACAACTCGGCAACGGCTTGTCTGAAACAAAAAAATCAAAGTCCATTAGATTCAGTATGACACCAGCTACAAAATGACCCTCGGATATAAAGTTTTATCAAAAAATAAAAAAATGGCAGATGAAAAACGAAAAAAGTACAAAAAAACGCGTTTTTTTCGCAGTTTTTCGCAAAAAAAAAAGAGTAAAAATCAAAATTTTAAAACCATCGAGGGTCATCTTGTTGCGAATCATGTTTACAATATGTGGTTCAAATTTCAAGTGAATCGGTTTATTAGTTTTAGAGATACGATGGAGCTAGATTTTGAAAACGTTGTTTCGAGAAAAACGCGTTTGAAGTTTATACTATGAAAAACTCTTACCTAAACTCAATCGGCAATATTGACACAATATTTTTGAATGTATGTACTTTCGAAAACAGTAAAAAAAAAATCGATTTTTTGAAATTTTCAAAGTGGACTGGCCCCTTAAAACGCCTGTGCGATTTTTTTCAAATTTTTTTACTCACTCACAAAAATGTAGTGAATTTTTGAAAAAATCGCCCATTTTTTTTTTCAAATGCTCATAACTTTCTGAAAAATAGACCGATTATAATTTTTTTTTCGAAATTCTTCGTTTTGAAATGCCCTTTATGAAAAAAAATATTAAAAAAATATTCGAACTCATCTTTGACATGATTTTTTAGTTTTTTGAAAAAAAAAACGCGATTTTTTCAAAGAACGCCACTTTTGATTTTTGATTTTTTTTTTTGTAAAAAAAATATGATAACTTTAGCAATGGACATTATTGCACCATAGGAAACAGCTATGTGTGGAAAAAATTAAGAATTAAAATTTTTTAATTTAGAAAAAAAAATAGAAAGAAAAATCTTACCACGATGAGTCCAGCGGCAAAAAATGCTAAATTTATGATATTTTTTTTACAAAGAAAAAAATCAAAAATCAAAAGTGGCGTTCTTTGAAAAAATCGCGTTTTTTTTTTCAAAAAACTAAAAAATCATGTCGAAGATAAGTTTGAATATTTTTCCAATATTTTTGCTCGTAAAGGACATTTCAAGACGAAGAATTTCGAAAAAAAAAAGATCATAATCGGTCCATTTTTCAGAAAGTTATGAGCATTTGAAAAAAAAATGGGCGATTTTTTTAAAAATTCACTACGTGTTAGTTATTGTGTAAAAAAAAATGGAAAAAAATCACACAAGCGTTTGAAGATGAGAACAATAACATATTAAAGTTTCCGTCAAATCGAAATGGGTCGGGCCGGAAAATGGTCGTTTTGGTGTGGAATGCCCCATTCCACACCAAATCGTGTGTACGTATGATGTTTTATCGATGATATGAGAATACAAACAAACATGAATTAATAAACTTCCTGACGGCAACGATGACAATGGTGACGTTGCCACGTTCATTTCATTTGATCGTGTCTCTCGTAATAACTGCTATGACGTCATTAAACAAAACGTTAATATCTATGAATATCGTGTGTATTTTAATAAAATTGAATTTAAATGTATATACATATGAGAATAAACACATACTTTTCGTATTACACATATATATATATATATATATATATATATATATATATATATGCAAAAATAATGGATTTCTTTTTACTCCACCTTATATAATTCCTCAAAGAGAAGAGATAAAGATCTAAAAATTGGTGTGGATATTCCTTACGCGCGGTACAATTGTATAAATAAAAATCAGGTAAATAAAAAAATGCTCGGAGTCACGGGGCTAGGCGTGATATGGCGTGGAATGCCTCGTATATAGGGGTATTCGTATGTGTTACATATGTATATACAAACATTTGTGACTTATATGTAGTACGTATGATGTGGTCGTGATGTATATCTGAAGCATACTATGTGCCAGCTGCTTGTATATGCCCTTGCCCGACGTTATTATTATTATTATTATTATTATTATTATTATTATTATTGTTGTTGTAATCATTGTTATAATTATTGAAAAATTGTCAAGCAACTATGTGCCGAGAATCGAGCTCTCATTATTTCCTAGCCCGAAGAAAGTAAGAGTAAGAAGGCAAAAGAACAAAGAAACAAAAAATGAATAGCCGGAGAGTGGGAGTAAGGAGAGCGGGGAGAGGAGAATGGAGAAAAACCTGCGATGATCAACAGACACGTATCAGTCCAGAGTGTGTTCTTTCAATTGAGAATTAATAATCGAGACAAGATGGTTTTGAAAAAAAAAAAAAAAAAAAAAAAAAAAAAAATTACGTTTCACGAAACGTACAATTTAAAGAAATAAATATACAGGGTGTAACATTCAAGTTGGCACAACGAAGCAATCCAAGAGTGATCCATTTTCGAAAGAAACCTTTCAGTTTCTCGTTCAGAATGAAACCTTCAGAAAGTTTGTCGATTTTGACGAAGAAAAAACAAAATGTTATTCGTTATTTTTCATTGACTGGCATATTTCGAGGTTATCTCGCGGTCAATTTTACTTTTTTTTTTTCAATTGGACCATACTCTTCATTTCTTTGTTTTTTTTAACTTCAAAAAACGAAAACTGTTTTTTCCCATTCGACTTCGATTTCCTCGTTTTGTTGTTCCTCGTAAAAATTCGAAATATCTTCAAAAATTGAAGTCACGCCGAAAAGTAATTGGAAAGAAAATTGATCTATTTTCTTACGCGAAATATTTTTCGGAAATAAAAAATGATAAATATTCGGAAGTGTCACTCCTGTCAGAATCGAGCTGATTTTTCTTTTGTTTGGTTTCTTACAGTTAAAAAACATCATATTTAATATTATTATGGCAGCGAATCAACAAAAACAATTACCAAGAGGGTAATTCTATACTTTAGCATTGAAGCCACGAATCGTGGAATCGTGAGGTGCGTAGAACACTGGGGTGGGCGGAGGGCACCTCGGATGGGTGTGTTTGGGTTTGTTTGAATTTGTTTGAGTTTGTTTGACTTTGTTTGTGTTTGTTTGGGTTTGTTTCGGTTTATTTGGGTTTGTTTGGGTTTGTTTGAATTTGTTTGGGTTTGTTTGAATTTGTTTGGGTTTGTTTGAATTTGTTTGGGTTTGTTTGACTTTGTTTGTGTTTGTTTCGATTTATTTGGGTTTGTTTGGGTTTGTTTGAGTTTGTTTGGGTTTGTTTGTTTCGGTTTGTTCGGGTCTGTTTGTTTCGGTTTATTTGGGTTTGTTTTTGTTAATACGCTGCCATAATAATATGAAATATGATGTTTTTTAACTGTAAGAAACCACACAAAAAAAAATCAGCT
>OZ010721.1:23198020-23232806 GCA_963932345.1 Ophion ventricosus | reverse complement strand
AAAAACAAGTTTCAACGAATTGAATCGAACCCAAACAATACCAAAACAAACTCATCTGAACTAAGAAAAACTACTTCTAACGAAATAAATCAGCTGACATTTATACCGAATGAGGTTAAACTTTACGTTTGTTTCTTTGTTTGGGTTTGTTTGTTCGGGTTTCCAAACATAAATACTCGTTTTTAATCGAATAAAACTAGTTGTTTGGGTTTCTTTGTTTGGTTTTCTAAACGTAAACTCGAGTTTCCACTAGGAAAAACTAGTTTCAACGAAGGCGTTCAGTCAGAACTAGTGCTTACTAGGGGAAAAATGCATTTAAAATGAAAACGGGTTTTAACTTTAATGCAAATATATATATATATACCATGTCTATGTATAGATAAGTGAGAGAGAGAGAGAGCGAGAGCGAGAGCGAGAGAGAGAGAGAGAGAGAGAGAGAGAGAGAGAGAGAGAGAGAGAGAGAGAGAGAGAGAGAGAGAGCGAGAGCGAGAGAGAGAGAGAGAGCGAGAGACCGAGAGCGAGAGAGAGAGAGAGAGGGAGCGAGGAGAGAGAGAGAGAGAGAGAGAGAGAGAGAGAGGGAGAGAGAGAGAGAGAGAGAGAGAGCGAGAGAGAGAGAGAGAGAGCTAGGGGAGAAACTGAGCAAGTAATCGAGAAAAAAAGTGGCTCGAATCGTTGATATTCGACGATCCGAGCCCGATTTTAACGTGTACGAACGATATCTCGCAGACGGAAGAGCACCATCCAGAAATACGACCCACCGTACTCGCTGAAGCCGACACAGAAAACTTACACCGCCACTTCCGGCAATTGTCGGCCCGAGGAAGCTGCCCTCGACAACGTCAACAAAATTCTCGAATTCGGCAGTATGCCGTCCTACAGGTGAACGAAAGAAAGAAAAGAAAAAAAAAACAAAGAAAAAAATCGGTTTTTTTTTTTTCGGCAATGCATATGCCGTATATGGAAACGCCGTAAAATTATTTTCGAACGACAATTATTTCACTTTTTTAAAATTTCGTTGAAATTATTTCGAAAAAATAATGTTAAAATTCGAAAATTATCGCACAGACGAATTTTTCTATATATATATATATATACATATAAAAAAAATTTGACAACGATTTATCGATTTCAGCTGCACCGAGACCCAGCGGGTGCTCTATCAATCTCAGAATAACATCAGCAATGCAGATGGAACACGCCTCAAGTACGTATACAATGAAAAACAACAAAAAAAAAAATTTGGCTTCATTATCATTTATTTAAATTTATTTATTGGCTATCAAACTTATTTATTGCGAAAAATACTTAAAAGAATGTAATAATGTATAAATATAGTAAAATGTATAAACGTATGTACACTAGCGCTCAAAAGTTTCGATACACCAGTCGATATTTCTTGCCGCACTAAAAATTAGATAGCTCCGTCAAAAAAAAAGATATCCAAATTTAACGAACGGCGTTTTGAAGGGAGCAAATTCAGCTTTGTTTTGCTTTTTTGAAATATTTTTTATGATTTTTTTTCGACCCGGTACACACTTTTGTACGTGAGCATTTTTCGGCTATTTTTCGACCATCGAGAATTGGGCCCATAACTTATAGAATTTTTTTTTTTTTGTTTTTATTGATGGTAAACTTGAAAGGGGTAGTAGAAGCTCCATTTTCATTTTTTAGAAAGTTTCGTACGATTTTTTTTCGCAAAGTTATTTCATTTTTTGCTAAAATTAGACAAATTTTCGAAAATGCAATGTAACTCAAGAACTATAGGGTTTAAGAGGAAATGTCAAAGATGTAAAAAGTTGCGTAAGTTTATACTGGATCGCCTGGAATTTTTTCAGAATTTTCCTTTGAGACTTTTTTTTTACTATTTTCGCTCGAAACTCTGAATAGGATGGCTTAAATCGAAAAGGATGGCGTTTAGGACAAAATATCAGAAGAAGAAACTTTTTTAATATTCTATTTTAAATTCGCTTGAATTTTTTCCGAATTTTTTGTCAAAATTTTTTTGTCCGAAACTCGGAGAATTAATTGTTTGAACGTGTCTCCGAGTTTCAGCAATAAAAAAAAATCTAAAAAAATGTCAAACAAAAAATTCGGAAAAATTTCAAGCGAATTTAAAATCGAAAATTAAAAAAGTTTATTTTCCTGATATTTTATTCTCAACGCCATACTTCCCGAGTTAGCCATCCTACTCGTCAGAGTTTCGAGTGAAAATAGTCAACAAAATCTCAAAAGAAAATTCTGAAAAAATTCCAGGCGATCCAGTATAAACTTACGCAACTTTTTACATCTCTGACATTTCCTCTTAAACCCTATAATTCTTGAGTTACATTGCATTTTCCAAAATGTGTCTTTTTCAGCCAAAAAAGAAATAACATTGCGAAAAAAAGTTGTACGAAACTTTCTAAAAAACGAAAATGGAGCTTCCACTACCCCTTTCAAGTTTATCATGGATAAAAATAATTAAAAAAAAAATTCTATAAGTTATGGGCCCAATTCTCGATGATCGAAAAATATCCGAAAAACGGTCACGTACAAAAGTGTGTACTGGGTCGAAAAAAGATCAAAAAAAAATATTTCCAAAAAGCAAAACAAAGCTGAATTTGTCCCCTTCAAAACGCCGTTCGTTAAATTTGGATATCTTTTTTCTTTAAGGAGCTATCTAATTTTTAGTGCGGCAAGAAATATCGACTGGAGAAAAATTTCCTAATAATAGGAAATAAAGATGAAAAAAAAAAAAAAAAAAACATTAATTCGTTCGTAATTTTCAGGGATTATAAACCGCAGATGATGAGACTCGGAGTTGACGACGAGGATGGAGGTACGGGGGCCGGCGAGGCTGTCTCTTTCATTGATCTCCCACCAAAGAGTCTCGCAAAGTTGCCTGAGAAGGGAATTTTAAAGAAACCCGGTGGTTACGGTATTGTAATGCCTGAATAGTCGTAGACGTATTTTTACGTTTCGTTCTCAATTATATCTTCCCTTTTTTTTTCTTCCCCCAACCGCACTGCTCATCCCCTCCCCTTTTCGCTTTTTTCACGCTCTTTTTTTTCGTCGCTGTTATAATCCCTTCGATCCACAGGTTTGTCTCAATTTTTTTTTTTAACGTAAAAAAATTTCGACATACTTCGAAATTTTCTTGCTGACAGGCAGGGACAAAAATAAATCCCTCGAAAGAGAAAATGCCTCGGAAAAACAAAAGGGGCGCCAAAATTCGCGAGGAACAAAAGTGTGGATTGATTTTTACTTTCCTCCAATGGAAAGTAAAAATCAATCTAGTTAATTGAAATAAAAAAATAAAAAAAAATCAAATAGACGCATCTAGTTAATATCAATAGAACTTTTCTCAGTGCAGTAGCCTCATTATTATTTATTATTGTTGTTGTTCTTATTATTAATATTATTTAATAACTAATAATATTAGAATAATATTAGTAAATAATATTGGGTGAAGTAAAAAAGTTCTGAACGTTTTCCGCTAGATGTCTTTAGTGAGCCATATCTCACGATGTAAACATCGCATCGGGTCATACTATACGGCGATTTGAAGGTGACATTACGCTTCAAAAAAAAATTCTTTGACAGTTTTGTGTTTGGTGAAGCCAGTTGTGTGTTACAGGTTTCCAAAATCGAGGTAAAAAAAAGAGAAAATTCGATACATTCTTCAGTACCACTACGACCAATGTGAAAAGGTGGAGCAGGCGGCCAAAAAAATTTGTGCTGTTTATAGAGCCAATACAGTATCGAATGCAACAGCAAAGCGGTGGTATCCAACGATTCCGTTCTGGTAATATGGACGTCGAAGATGAGGCACGCTCTGGTAGGCCAATCGTCGAAAACGTCGATAAAATTATGGAAATCGTCGAGCCGGACCGGCATGTGAGCACTTATTCCATTGCCCAGGAACTGAAGATTAGCCAGAAAACCGTCTGGAAGCATTTGCATAAGGCTGGTCTCGAGAAGAAGCTCGATGTATGGGTGCCACACGAATTGACGCAAAAGAACCTTTTGGACCGAATTGATGCCTGCGATTCTTTGCTGAAACGTAACGAAATCGAGCCATTTTTGAAGCGGATGGTGACTGGCGATGAAAAATGGGTCACATACGAGAACAACAGCCGAAAAAGATCGTGGTCCAATCGCGGTGAGCCGGCCCAAACGATCGCCAAGCCCGGATTAACGGCCAAGAAGGTTTTGCTGTGTGTTTGGTGGGATTGGAAGGGAATCATCCACTATGAGCTGCTACCATCGGGCCAAACACTCAATTCGGACCTCTACTGCCAACAACTGACCAGATTGAAGCAGGCGATCGACCAGAAGCGGCCAGCATTGGCCAATAGGAAGGGTGTTGTGTTCCATCAAGACAACGCCAGGCCGCACACATCTTTAACGACACGCCAGAAGCTCCGAGTGCTTGGATGGGAGGTTCTATCGCACCCGCCGTATAGTCCAGACCTGGCACCAAGCGATTATCACCTTTTCAAGCATTTGCAAAATTTTCTTGATGGTACAAAGCTGGCCTCAAGAGAGACTTGTGAAAATGAGCTGGTCAAGTTGTTTTACCAATAGGGACGAGGATTTCTTCAATCGCGGAATTCTGAAATTGCCTTCAAAAGTGGACAAAAGTTATCGAACAAAACGGCGCATATTTGATCTAAATCGGATAATCCTATGTTAATTTCATCGTCGAAATAAAGCGAAAAAACGCTCAGAACATTTTACTTCATCCAATAATAATATTACTATAATATTAGTAAAATAATAGTAATATTATTTAATAACTAATAATATTAACCAATAATACTTTCAATATTATTAGTTCTTATTATTAATATTATTAATACAACTATAATAGTAATAATAATAACGTACTGCGGCGATACAACAAAAAACTTTCCTCTCTCAAGTCTCCGGGCACGTTTTTCCGTCTCGATTCCTCCCACACCTCGTCGCTTTCTCCCTCTCTAGCTCGGTCAAAAAAAAAATTGATTTTTTTTTTCTTCCAAAAACGATCCCTTCCATCGTACGACAATCGTTCATGGGGTACAAAAGCTGACAAGAGTTTTCTCGCACCCAGGTATGGCGGATGGTACGATGGTGGACATGCAACGCACCCTGAACAGTCTGAACGGTTATCACGATCACATAATGGAGGCGTTGAGAATTGCGGAGAGTCATCGCGGCATGACTAGCACACCGTCCGGCTCGAGCAATTTGCTGGACGAGGAAGGCCTGAGAAAGTCACTGGCCGATTGCGGCTACGGTGACGCATATCGAAAGTTACAGCCGCAGCATCAGCAGCAGCAGCAACAGCAACAGCAACAGCAACAGCAACAACAGCAGCAACAGCAGCAACAGCAGCAAGCATCCCAGCAGCAACACGATGGCCAAGACAACATCGACAATCAGGACGACGAGGAGGAGGAAGAGGACGAGGAGGAGGATGTGCCACCTTGCGGACCGGTGCGCATACGAAACCTCGAAGACCTCATAAGACAGCTCGAGCATCATTCGGCGAGGCACATGAGCCCAAGCGGCTCCGAAGACATGAGGATCTCCGAGGGCGAGGGCGATCGTCATTACAGAATAGACTCGTCCGTCTGTAGCGAATCCTCGCAAGGGTGAGCACACACACACACACACACACACACACACACACACACACACGTTTTGTGGATAAAGTTCCGAAAAGCCCATACCGCTTTTTTCCTTGAAATTTTGTATACTTATGTATTTTGACGCGCTGAACACGAATGTAATAATTAAAATTGGCGCAAATTTGATTTTCAAGGTCAAAACTTGAAAAAATTGTATATTGATCTTAGAGAAAAATGTTTCCTACAAAAGTTGTAGATTATAGAAAAATACACATTTTATGTTCTATACATTTTTTGTCTAAAACAATTTTTTTTATTTTGAGAAAAACGGGATGAAACTAAATTTTGTTACGACCGAATTAGCTTTGTCCAAGTCCATTAAAACCCCAAACCCATACCAATAAAAAAAAACCCCAAACAAACAAACCAATAAGAACCCAAACAAACCCAAACAAAACACCCAAACAAATAAATAAATAAAACCCGAACAAACAAAACCCCTACAAAAAACCCCAAACCCATACCAATAAAAAAAACCCCAAACAAACAAAACAAAACACCCAAACAAATAAATAAATAAAATCCCCACAAAAACCCAAAACCCATACGAATAACAAACCCCAAACAAACAAAACAAAAACATCCAAACAAAACAAAAATAGGACACACCCGAACAACACACAAAGATCCATTTTCAGACATTGTACACCAGACATACCCAAATGACACATCACCCACATATTTTAGCAGCGCACAACAGACATAAACAAACAAACAAATATCCATTTTCAGACATTGCACACCAAACATACCCAAACGACACATCATCCACATATTTCAGCAGCGCACAACAGACATACACGAACAACACACAAATATCCATTTTCGGACATTGTACACCAGACATACCCAAACGACACATCATTCACATATTTCAGCAGCGCACAACAGACATACACAAACAGCATATCTAAACAATACACAACAGTCATACACAAACACATTAAATACTCATATTCAGAAGACATACAACACGTACAACCGGAAAACACACAACAGGCATACTGAAAAAACAAACAAACACCCATACAGTACACGTACCCGCTATTCGGAAGCGCAGCCTTTGCTCTCCGCTTCAATGGACCGAACATACAATTTTTTTGCTTTGTGCTCTATTTTTCAGGACCGTATGCAACGCGGGCGTACGATTTACGACCTCGTGCTGATCGGTGCAGCAGATCGGTCGTGACGAAATTTAGTATTATCCCGTTTTTCTCGGAAAAAAAATGTTTTAGCCAAAAAATGTATAGAACATATAATGTGTTTTTTTCTATAATCTACAACTTTTGTAGGAAACATTTTCCTCTACGGTCAATATGCAGTTTTTTCGAGTTTTGACCTTGAAAATCAAATTTGCGCCAATTTTAATTATCATATTCGTGTTCAGCGAGTCAAAATACATAAGTGTACAAAATTTCAAAGAAAAAAGCGGTATGGGCTTTTCGGAACTACACCCATACTATTATCCTAGATTATCGGCACTATTCGTACTATTACTTTTATTTTTTTATTATTGTTTATACTATGACTTTTTTATCCTCGTATAATTCTTTCTTCCCTACACTTGTCGTTTCTTAAAAAATGTCAACTATTGCCTAAAAGTTTTACACCAAGGCAATAAATAAATCTTCAATCAATCAATCAATCAATCAATCAATCAATCAATCAATCAATCAATCAATCTTTCTCTCTCATCCAGTCATCGTCGAGAACTGCTCATTAAAATCGCTATAATTTTCCATTGCCGTTTCCGCTTCTTGATCATCCTTCTTTCCACACTCGGGCCACTGTCGAGTCCATTGTCGCGGAAAATTCTCGCGGCTCGAAACGCGATGAGAATCCTGAAAAACTAACATTAAAATACAAGAAGAAGAAAAAAAAACCAAAAGAAAATAAAAAAAAAGCAAAAATTTCCGTAAACAAGAAAAATTAAGATAAAGAAAGAGCGAAGAGAGAAAAAGCGATTGGAAAAATGATGCTGATGAATGAAAAAAAAAAAAAAAAAATTAAAATAAATAAATATATATCGTACACTATGTAGAAGCAGAAGATGCAGCCGCGTGCGCGACGACGAGAGATTCGTCTATGGCCGATATAGGCAGCCAACGGCCCGAAGCCCGTACGGCACTCATCAGCATACGCACCAGCATTGCCAAATGCACGAAGAGGAGGGAATCTATGAAACTGCCGATCCTGACAGAGGCTCAAACACTAGGGGCGATACGCCCGATAGCGAAAGGTATCTCCGTGTATTACGAAACACTCGAATTAAAATTGGCCAAACCAGTCGTTTTTATGAAGGAAAGATACTTTTGACGATTTTTTGTTTGTTTTTTTTTTTTTTTTTTTTTTTTCATTTGAAAAAAGAAGAACGTCAGTTTCAGCTCCAGCAGAAAATAGGAATTTTCTTTGGCAGGACAACAACTCTATTCTTTATTTCTCTATTTTCAGACATCTCTGTTCTGATGGAGGTTTAAGGTTTTAGGCCGCTTTAGGATTTTCCAAAAAGTCGATTTTTTCTGTTAAAAATGTACCTCAGTACCTATAAAATTATATTCCAAAAGACTACGTCCAAAGACCTACGTAGCATTTTTTAAATTATATTGCACAGTTCCTTTTTTATAAACAATTTTCTGACGATTTTCTCATGAAATGAGAAATGATGATTTTTTTTAGAAATGCGCCATTTTGACAAAAAACAATATATCAAAAAATCCTACGTAATATTTAATTATTTTGTAAAACTTCGATCAATCGATCCGAAAGAACGATTCGATGGACCAATTTGAAAATTTACTGGGCTATTAGAGGTACATTAAGCTGAAAAAAAAACCGGGCACCTTTAGTCTTTCCATCAATATTCGTAAAGCAGTGGTAGATTTACTGAAACACCAGAAAGTCATTTTATTGTCCATTTTTTCAAATTGATGTTGAGGGTGGAAAAAAACATCGTTTGTCAAAAATGAATGAAAGGGTCTTGTAGGAAATATATTCAAATCTTCAAAACTGCCCCTTAATTCCATGTGCGATCATTGATTGCTGAGATATCGATGATCAAAGACAAAAGGATCCTTTTTCATTCAAAGTCGAATATCTCAGCAAAAAATTGACATAGAGAGACTGACAAAAAACGAAATTGCAACTGAATAAACAAGCTAACTGACCTATCCGTTGATTCAACTGAAAAAAATTAAAGCCGTTATAACGCTACCTTAAACGGAGTATCATTTTTTGCTCCTCTTCTTCTGTCAGAATAAAAAAAAAATTGATTTGATAGAAGATTCTATCAGTGAGTCTTGATTCGTGCTATGAAGCAAAATACATGAACGTATCGAACAAATGTAATCATTTAACAATTGTGAGGAGAATTTCACATGCGGGGGAGGAGGAGGCAGGGGGAGGCTTCCACATCTCACCGAATCTCACCAGGGAGGAGGGGTCCAAATTAAGGCGGGCAACCACTTTAGGAGACCGAAAATTAGATGATTTTTTGGATTTTTTTTTATTGTGAAAAAAAAAACGGAAATTTCCACAACTCTGACAATAATTTATTCATATTTTCATACATCTTTGGTGATTTTTTCGAGTTATTTCATGCATTAATTAAGGTGCAATCCGCTGTGTCCCTTGGCGTGTCCTCATCGTCGTTGTCGATTTTCGGGAATTGTGCAGCTCGCAATTCACATCTGAAATAGTTCAACAAATTTTTATACATTCTTGAGATGATTTTTTAAGAACGTGAACCTAAATTTTGAAAAAAAAAAAAACGAGAATTGAATGTTGGAACGTGTTTGAACAAAAAATAATCGATTTGTAGCATTTTTTCCCCGGCATTTTGCAACAATAAATATGTTTTAAACAATCTAATCTCTCCAACTTTAGGTTCATGTTTTAATAAATTATATTATGTAAACGTGTTCGAAATTTGAAGATGATCCATCAATTAGTTTTTGAGTTATGATTCCCGCAAATTGAAAAAATGTCGTTTCGAGAAAAAGACGTTTAAAGTTTCACAAACGAAAAACTCAAAGTCAAATGTGTTTAATGAAATGATAAAGTGTCTTACCGATTAATCAGCGATTCCAGCATCATAAAGCAGTCCTTCCTCTTCCTCATGCAACTCATTTGAAGCTTGCATTTCCTCTTTACGAGCTTTTCGAGCTTCTTTTGTCTCTAATAAACTTTTTCTATTTTCCCGAGCCACGCGCATCTGATTATTTTGCTCGGCATATCCGTAGCTCTGCCTGCCAACTACGATTTGTAGTTCATTCGTAACCATGAGTAGGGCTGAATTTTCTTCATTGAATAAAATAGCAGCGAGAAATACCGCTAACTCGATTATTTTGTACCCAGAATGAAGATGTTTCGGAGCTACCAGGTGTATGCGGTATGAAATGCGGATTAAAAAAAAAAACACGTTAAATTCGGAAGAATGATACAAAGTGCTTTATTCAAAGTATGCTCCATCGCTTGTCATACATTTTTCCGATCTTTCGGGCAATTTGTGAATACCACGCCAGTAAAAATCTTCCCCTTTTGCTGCAAACCATTAATCGAGCCATTTTTTCACATCTTCGTACGAACCAAAGCGCTGCTCAGCGAGTGCATGACCCATCGATGCAAACAAGTGGTAATCGTAAGGAGCCAAGTCTGGTGAGTAAGCCCAGCTGAGTGCTTCCAGCGTGTCGCGAACCGATTTTGCCATATGTGATGGAGCATTGTCATGAAGAAAAATGACTTTGTGTTGCCTCTTTCGGTATTCTGGCCTTTTTTCAAGCAGCGACCGATTCAAATCGGTCAATTGTTGTTGGTAACGTGTTAGTATTAACCGTTTGCCCAGGTTTTAACAGCTCATAATAGACCACGCCCCTCTGGTCCCACCAACACACAGAGCATCGTCTTTCTGCCAAAGCGATTCGGTCTTGCGGTCGATGTGGATGGTGCGCCTGGGTCTACCCATGATTTTTTGCGCTTGGAATTCTCAAAATAAATCCACTTTTCATCCCCTGTAACTATACGATGCAAAAAACGACTGCCTTTTGTACCGAGCGAGCAAAATGTCACATGTGTTTTTGCGCTTTTCCATTTGCCTGTCGTTCAACTCATGTGATACCCATCTACCGGTCTTCTGAATCTTTCCCATCTCTCGTAGCCGATTGGAAACAGCTTGTTGACTAACGCCCAATTGCTCGGCGAGTTGTTTTTGTGTTTGCGAATCATCTTCGTCCAACAATGCTTGCAATTCCACATCTTCGTATTTTTTTTTGGCGGTTTTCCATGTTCCTTGTCTGCAACATCGAAGTGACCACTTTTGAAACGCCGAAAGCATCGTTCACACGTATCTTGCGATGGAGCATATTCACCATAAGCTTCTCGAAGTAATCCGTATGATTCAGCAGCAGTTTTCTTCAAATGAAAAGAAAAAATTAATGCTGTCCGCGAATGCTCTTTGTTCGGTATAAATTTCGACATATTGAACACAACAACGCAACACTATGCACACACTTTTCCAATTTATCACTCGTGCGCGTCTGACACTTGTTGACGACACAACAAAATGTCGCAGTGTCAAATCTTTATAGCACAAACTGCATTGGTGCACCATCTGTTGTCTGAAATCCGCATTTCATACTTGTACACCTGCTATACTGAATGTACCCTTCAAATTTTTAATCGATCGTCCACATCGTTTCTACAAAATTGACAATGGAAGAAACACTTTTTAACACAGATCATTTAACATTAATGACACTGATGACGAATTTGTCACAATGTACTGAGTGATTTGACAATTTTTCATAACTATTTTCAAAAATGTTCACACTATTTCCTGCGTAAAACTGCCATTCAGCCATGAGCTGAGGCAGTTTAAATATCTCCTTATGTTAAAAAGAATTTTTGTTTTATTGTAAATTTTATAGGAACGGTGTAGACGACCGATTAAAAATCCGGAAGGTGCATTCAGTTTATTCGAAAGAATTTACTGTATGAATTTCATTCAAATTTCATGCAAACTTCACCCCTGTCCCGAAACTCCTTAAGAAGAGTGATGTCTGAGAATAGACAAATGAAGAATAGAGTTCTTGTCCTGCACATCCTTCATTGCCAATATTACGAATACAAAACGATGAATCCTTTTGAATTTTATCCTGAAAATAAAAAATCTATAGAAAAACGCGCCTTTGCGAGCTACCTTAAAAAGAAAGAGCAAAATAAAAAAGAAGAAAAAAAAAAAAACAAACAAAAAAAGAATAAAACATCGCTTGTCGCATGAGTCAAAAGTAGATCGATCGGGCTCGTATAGTCTTGTTATTTTCTAGTGATGAATTTATTCAAGCTCAACGACGAACAGCCCGGTGGAGGAGTGAGGCGCGATGCGAGTTAGATGGAGGAGGAGAAAAAAGCGGACAACAACAACAACAACAACAACAACAACAACAACGACGACGACGACGACAACGACAGCAGCAACAGGAGGACGGTGGAGTGGGAGAAGTCGGAGTGGGGAGCGTGGAGCATCGCCGACCGCAGGAGCCACCGCCGTCCGCGCATGCGCATACGGCGCAACGTTCATTACGCTTAACGCCACGATCGAGGACGGACGTGTACGCGAGAAAATTGCTAAACAGCTCATCGCCTCGTCGTCCCGTAATCGCGACAACAATCATCGACGAACAACAACGAGCTGGTGACGTTTCAAAGCGTAAAACAAAAAGCGACAAGACCGCGACAACGGCAATGACGACGATGATAACGAGAAAACGTGAAAAACTGCCAATTAGTGGAGGTGACGATTATTGCCAATTCCAAGCGACTGTGAACGAAGATAAGTGCAGTCTCGACGAACGCGACGTGACTGTAGACAACGACGTAACGACGATGAAGAAGAAGAAGAAGAAGAAGACGAAGAAGAAGAAGGACAACTCGAGCGACTTTGTAATACGAGCCAACGACCTTAAAGACGATAAGATAAACGTTAAATTAGATTACGATTGTAACGAGGTTATTGAATACAACGTGGCCACAAATGCTCAATCCCATCACGATCATACTAAGTTACTTAATAATAATGATGATGATGATGATGATGATGATGATGATGATGATGGAGACGCGATTTTAACGAATGTTACGAGAATAAACCCCGACGAGAATGCGCCGCTCGATCGACGTTCCAACCACGAGAATCGGCCGAATGTTGACGATGATGATGATGATGATGATAATGATGACGATGATAAACGTAGTAATATTATAGGCCGTTACGGCTCAACGAGCGTCGCATCGGGCGTACGTCGTCGCAACGACGATATTAAAAATCATCATTTTTACCAGGATCATCATCGTCTCTTATACGATAATGATCATGATGATGATGATGATGATGATGATGATGATGATGATGATGAGCCGAACGATTTTACGATTAAAAATAATACGAGCAACAACACTAGTGATAACGAAAATACTGCCCTACTGCCCCCTTCGCATTTTCCTGAGTACAAGCATTGATAATTATTAATCGATGACAGATAGTGTCGAATGGAGAACAACCAGAGAGAGAGAGAGAGAGAGAGAGAGAAGAGAAAGTGTGAACATGCAATGGAAAGATCGAATATTGCGACGACGAAAAAACAACAACATTATTATTATTATTATTATTATTATTATTATTATTATTATTGTCATACATGATTATATAGTGGTGTGATTTAATCTCGAACTCGCATTTTATACTGAATAGTGTAAATAACGATAAACTATAATTGCAACACACACGACAGGTATTAAAATTATAATAAAATTAATATTAATCTACACATATATTTGTGTGTATATATATATAATGTTTAGTAATAAACATTAGTAAAACGGATTTATTCAAATTTCGTTATTTCGTGAGTGTCATTGTATCCGCGAATCCTCGTCGTCCTTTTTTTTCGAATTAGCACTCGTCGACGAAACATTTTTTTTTTTTTAATCATAATAATGTTTTTTGGGGCTTAAACTTCTCGGCTAAAATGCTTCGTCGTTGAAACGTATAGGGAAAGGTGGGGCACTGTGTGTCACTTTTTTTTCTAACGGACTTGGAATTGATGCGTAGCGTTTTTTTTTAATGAAAAAAAAATATTTATTTTGAATGAAAATTAAAAAAAAAAAACATTAATGAAAGTATTGCCCATCGCTTTCTAGTACTTTTGAGCATCTTTCGGGCAGGGGTACGAATACCGTGTCGGAAGGAACGCCTCGTCTTTAGATGCACGAATCGACCCATTTTTGACAATCTTCGTGAGAAGTGAAGTTCTGCTCAGACAGGCTATGAGCCATCGAACGAAACAAATGGTAATCGGAAGGAGCGATATCTGGAGAATACGGCGGGTGGGGTAGAACTTCCCATTCAAGTGTTTCCAGATATGTTTGTGCCGGTTTTGCGACGTGCGGACGAGCATTGTCGTGCAGCTCAAAATGACTCTGTCGTGTCTTTCGGAGTATTCCGGCCGTTTTTCTTTCAATGCACGGCTCAAGCGGATCAGTTGCAGTCGGTAGCGATCCCCAGTTATGGTTTCATTCGGTTTCAGCAGTTCATAATAAATCACACCCCTCTGATCCCACCAAATACAGAGCAGGAGCTTAGACCCATGGATATTTGGCTTTGCCACTGATGTTGATGATTGGCCGGGCTTAACCCATGACTTTCTGCGCTTCGGATTGTCGTAACGGATCCATTTTTCATCACCAGTGACAATTCGATGCAAAACAAAACCTTTTCTTTTCTCCCGTTGAAGCAGCACTTCACATGTCAAAATACGCCTCTCAATGTCCCTTGCTTTCAATTCATATGGGACCCAATGTCCTTCCTTCTGGATTATGCCCAAAGTTTTAAGACGTTTTCCTACCGTTGATACAGTCAACTCCCAATGATGTAGACGATTCTTGAAGTGTTTGAGATGAGTCTTCATTGAGCAATGCCTCCAATTCATTATCTTCAAATTTGTTTGTTTGGGTTTGTTTGGGTTTGTTTGGGTTTGTTTGGGTTTGTTTGGGTTTGTTTGGGTTTTCTCATCGCATTGCCACTTTTGGCTTCTTTTACAGCTGCTGTTAGGGCATCGGGACATGTTCCCTTTCTTTTTATACCAGTTTTACTGCGATGCACTGAAAAAATAAAACAAACACAACCAATTAGAGCAAAGCCAAGCACAAAATGACAACATTTTGTACCAGTGGACACTCCACATGTAAACTTATGTTTTTGTCCACAGGTACAAGTTCAGACATTAAAAAAATAAAACTGATTTGAATTTGAGGTTAAAATCGTCTTAGAGACAATTAATATTAATTAGACAATACAAAAGTAAAAAAAAATAAAAATAGACCTCTAAAATCAACTTTAAACAAGCATAAACATACTCTATTATAGTTATTTGAGTACATTACGACATTCTTCATACACATTTTGACTAGATTCATCGCTATGCCTATCTTTTCCTAATACGAAGCAAGCAACGCAAACGGCAGATTCATTCTCCTCGTTGGACTCAAAGTTTTCTCTGTGTGACTTCGGAATACACCTAATATCATAGCTATGATCACAAAAACTACATTTGAGCATTTGGCATTGTTTTGTATTTAAAGCTATGTGTAGAAATGAAGCTTTTCTTCAATATTCGCACAGCAATATTTCTTCTTCCGTGTCAAATACCTTATCTGCTTGTGAAAATGAGCCGGTCAAGTTTTTTACCAATAGGAACGAGGACTTCTTCAATCGCGGAATGATGAAATTGCCTTCAAAATGGACAAAAGTTAATTTCATCGTCGAAATAAAGCGAAAAAACGCTCAGAACTTTTTACTTCATCTAATATTATTCATTAATTCTCGATTGACTATTAGTCTATTGACTAATGATCGTGACAACAAACAATCATGAAGATAAATATGATAACGAAACTATTTGCTACAAAATTATAAATTTCTCAAAAGGTCATTAAGGGGGGAAATCACAGTAAAATTTCCAATTTTTCGAAAAAAAAAAATTTCCCTCAAAAGGTGCTTTAGGGTCTTAAAAATAATATACCAAATGATGGAATACGGCAAAAGTGTCCGAGTGCCCAAATTTTTCATTCTGCGGTAACGCCTCTCAGTTATGCTCCGAGCGCCTTTAAACTTTAAACGCGTTTTTCTCGAAACCACTTTTTTTGAGCTCGCCGAAGACATAACTCGCGCAAATCTTTACCGATCAACTTGAAATTTTGACAGTAGCTTCGAAATATCTTTCTCCACGGAGCTACGTAGGATTTTTATTTTATATGGCTTAGTTTTTTTTTAACGACGATTTTATGGCGTTTTTTGTTTTGTTAAAAATTTAACTTTATTTTCAAACATGCACCATTTTGTGAAAAATCAATATATCGAAAAAAATCCTACGTAGCTCGCTAGCTGTTGTTATATGAAAACTAAAAAAATTTGGTTTTTTCTTCCAGGTAAAAAATTAAGGAGTCTACGTCTTCGGCCATCGACACGCTTTCAAAAATAGGCGACTTGGGGCATATGCTGCGCAGCCGCCATTTTTTAAATATTTTTTATTGAAAAAATTACATTTTGTACTTTTTTAGTATTGCTATAAAATCTAATGTACAGATTTCCGATTGATACTTTTATTCAGCCAAAATTAATTCCCGAAAATATGCCTATTTTTCGTGTGCTACTGTGATTTCCCCCCTTAAGGGGGGAATTTAAAAATAGAGCTTCAACTTTCATCATAATGCTCATACAACGAGAACTGAAAGACGTTTGAAAACTTATTCACTAATAATATTTTCAAGAATCGATTGTTTGACGATAAATAATTATATTGTCCATACGTACCTTCGTCGTTGTGTACTGACATACTTACGTTTTTATACTCGTTCAGCTTTCACATTGTCATTATTTATAGTCTTTTTCCATAGTCTCGGAATGCAAGTATCGGCTGGTACGTTGAAAAAAATGCACCTTTTCAATATTTTGCGGATACACTGCGGTACAACCGGGCACAATACACGGCATTAGTGCACGGTTACGAAAAATTTCATCAATTCCGCACCGCGGTTTATCCTCCAAAAGTCAAAATGATCGTTTTGTTTGGGTTTTGGTTTCCAGCGAGAGACATTTTCGCAAATATCAAGGATACCAAGGATACAAAAACCAGCACTTTGTTGTTTTTTTTTTTTTTAATTTATTTTCCCGTCACATTTTGGTTGATGAAGATAAGATCGTTGACGCGTTGCGCCTCGCGTCGATCGAGTGACGCCAAGTTTTATTATTTATTGCTGCAGAGTACAAATATATATATATATATATATATATATATATATATTTATGTATAACGTGCACGGGCGGTTCGTACCCGTGGACCGAAAGTGCGGACGATCGCGCATGCGCTCGGATGACAATTATCAAACGAACAAGAATCTAAAGTGCTCGAGAATTTGTGCAATGTAGGCTGCCACCTTAGGATGATTTTCCTTGTTCATGGATGCCAAATGGAGTATCGTAAGGGCCTCTTTAGTTGTTTTTTCCAATCGATCCTTGACGTCTGTCCTTGATTCTTTGGGGTCGGTGGACGCGACCGAGATCGCGATCACCTCGCTTCTTCCTTCGGTAATCTCAAATCTTTCTATTTCCACGACGGCCGGCTTCGGACTCCAATTTATCGTGAACTTCAATTTAATTTCCACATCTTTAATAGTGTCTCGGAATTCACCGGTATATAATTTATCTTTGAACACGTACTGAAAATAAATACAAGCGAATTATAAAAATATTACACGTTCCTGGTGGAAGATAGAGAGTGTGAGAGAGAGAAAGAGAGAGAGAGAGAGAGAGAGAGAGAGAGAGAGAGAGAGAGAGAGAGAGAGAGAGGGAGAGGGAGAGGGAGAGGGAGAGACAAATGACAAAACCACCCCAATCGCTTGAAAACATCTCAATTTCATTTCCCATCGTTCATTTCTGTCAGAAATTGAGGAAAAGTCATTCCCGAACCCTTGTGAACTACCCCTCAATTGAGAGAAATTCACCCCCCAATGGATAAAATGTTATAATCTTATTTTTTGTTATTTTATCCTGATTCGAATCGAAATATGAGTGTTCCGGAACGCATAAGCATATTCTGAAGGACTTACGGATAATTCGATGTTTTGTTACTGTCAGGGGTAGTTTTCCATTCGGATATTCTTGGTACAAATTTTACGTGTGTTTGCAAAAATTTATATGAAATGAACATCAATAAAAGTGCATTTTCAGGCGCATCACCACTTCTAGGGGTGGTTTTTGATATTGCGTTACTGTTAGGGGTAGTTTTTGAATCGGATGTTCTTGATACACATTTTCCATGCGTTTTCGATAATATATATGAACTGAACATCAATGGAAGTGCATTTTTAGGCGTATCACCATTTCTAGGGGTGGTTTTCAGTGTTTCGTTACTGTTAGGGATAGTTTTCCATTCGGATTTTCTTGCTACAAATTTTTCATGTGTTTTCAAAAATATTTATGAACTGAACATCAATAAAAGTGCATTTTCAGGCGCATCACCACTGCTAGGGGCGGTTATTGATGTTTTTTTACTGTTAGGGGTAGTTTTTGAATCGAATGTTCTTGATACACATTTTCCATGCGTTTTCGATAATATATATGAACTGAACATCAATGGAAGTGCGTTTTTGGGCGTATCACCATTTCTAGGGGTGGTTTTCGATGTTTCGTTACTGTTAGGGGTAGTTTTCCATTCGGATATTCTTGCTACAAATTTTTCATGTGTTTTCAAAAATTTATATGAAATGAACATCAATAAAAGTGCATTTTCAGGCGCATCACTACTGCTAGGGGCTGTTTTTGATGTTTTGTTACTGTTAGGGGTAGTTTTTGAATCGGATGTTCTTGATACACATTTTCCATGCGTTTTCGAAAATATATATGAACTGAACATTAATGGAAGTGCATTTTTCGGCGTATCACCATTTCTAGGGGTGGTTTTCAATGTTTTGTTACTCTTAGGGATAGTTTTCCATTCGGATTTTCTTGCTACAAATTTTTCATGTATTTTCAAAAATATTTATGAACTGAACATCAATGAAAGTGCATCATTGGGTGTATCACAATTGGTAGGTGTGGTTATCGATATTTTATTTTTTTGGGTTTTTGGTCCGGACCTTTTTGCTACAAATTTTCGATGTTATTTCAAAGCACACACTTGAGATCGCGAGTCTGAAAAAAAATGTTGCCTGAAAGTTATGCACATTTCTCATTTTTTCGCAATTTTCTGCGAAACTGAAGGGGTGCCAACCCTTGCGTTTGCGCGAATTTTTCATGATTGGATGCATCCTTCATCTACAAAATTCGACCTTAACGATGTCGATATGTTCATTTTTCTGGAAGTTACGATTTTTCAAAGTCAATGGGACGTATGTGTCCCACCAGCCGTTAAAGGGTTTTAAAAAAAAATGCTCTCAGACAAAAAGTTTTCATTTTTGAAACTAATATTTCGTGTCAAAAAAAAAAAAAAAAAAAAATACAAATTCATCAAATCGCGCTTGATGATTCGATTACCTTGGTTCGGTAATATTTGAAGGTAAACTCGTCGACCTTGAATACAAAGTCAAATGTGTAAAAGTACTCGTCACGTACAAAATTCGTTTTGTCCGGCAGGTTGTTTTTCAAGCTCGTCGTGAGACTGCGAACAGAATGAACGATCATTAATTTGTCGATAAAAAGGAAACGAGGAGAGAAAAAAAAAAGAAGAAAAAAAAAAAAAGATTAATAGTGTAAAACAGCGAAGACCCGTGCGGCAAATTGGCAGGTCATCGTTGAGAGGGGAAAACTCTTTAGACGCCCGAAAATGAGTCATTTTTCATGAATTTTTTTTAAAGGTGACAAAATAATTGCATCATTTTCCAATTTTGACATTATCTTATTACAACTTTCAATTGTTAAAAACATTTTTTTTAACCCGTTGTGGTCATACCTCCAAAAAATAGCGGGTAAAGGTTTACAAAATGACCCCCACCCCCCTCTAGGGCGGGAGGGGAGGGGATTTATAGAAAATGACCCCCTGAACACGATGGTGAAGAGAAATCGCGGCGGTCACCCCCCCCCCATAAAAAGTTATGGGGTTTTGAAGTTCGCGGACATCCGGAAACCCAAACAAACCCACACAGACATCATTTTCGCCGATTTCCAGTCTCGTCTTTGAAATAATACATTTTGACAAACTTTCAACGAGGGCAGGGGGGGGGGGGAGAGGGAAGTGACCGCGCCGTTTTTCTTCGGCATCGTGCTCAGGAGAGCTTTTTTGACAAATCCCCCTACCTCCCACTTCCAGAGTGCATGTGTGTGTGTGTGTGTGGATGGGCGTGTGTTATTTTTATTCATTTAAAATCTAGTTTTTTCTGCATTGGTGGGGCTCCGCCCCCCCCCCCCCCCAACCCCACACTGGGGCTCTGCCCCTTGGCCTCGATAATTATCGAGATCGATTAAATATTAGATGAAGTAAAAAGTTCTGAGCGTTTGTTCGCTTTATTTCGACGATGAAATTAACATAGGATTATCCGATTTAGATAAAATACGCGCCGTTTTGTTCGATAACTTTTGTCCATTTTGAAGGCAATTTCATAATTCCGCGATCGAAGAAGTCCTCGTCCCTAGTGGTCAAAAGTCTTGACCAGCTCATTTTCACAAGCCTCTCTTGAGGCCAGTTTTGTACCATCAAGAAAATTTTGCAAATCCTTGAAAAGGTGATAATCGCTTGGTGCCAGGTCTGGACTATACGGCGGGTGCGATAGAACCTCCCATCCAAGCTCTCGGAGCTTCTGCCGCGTCGTTAAAGATGTGTGCAGCCTGGCGTTGTCTTGATGGAACACAGCACCCTTCCTATTGGCCAATTCTGGCCGCTTCTGGTCGATCGCCTGCTTCAATCTGGTCAGTTGTTGACAGTAGAGGTCCGAATTGAGTGTTTGGCCCAATGGGAGCAGCTCATAGTGGATGATTCCCTTCCAATCCCACCAAACACACAGCAAAACCTTCTTGGCCGTTAATCCGGGCTTGGCGATCGTTTGGGCCGGCTCACCGCGATTGGACCACGATCTTTTTCGGCTGTTGTTCTCGTATGTGACCCATTTTTCATCGCCAATCACCATCCGCTTAAAAAATGGCTCGATTTCGTTACGTTTCAGCAAAGAATCGCAGGCATCAATTCGGTCCAAAAGGTTCTTTTGGGTCAATTCGTGTGGCACCAATACGTCGAGCTTCTTCTTGAGACCAGCCTCGTGCAAATGCTTCCAAACGGTTTTCTGGCTAATCTTCAGTTCCTGGGCAATGGAATAAGTGCTCACATGCCGGTCCCCGACTCGACGATTTCCATGATTTTATCGACATTTTCGACGATTGACCTACCAGAGCGTGCCTCATCTTCGACGTTCATATTACCAGAACGGAATCGTTGGAACCACCGCTTTGCTGTTGCATTCGATACTGTATTGGCTCCATAAACACGCACAAATTTTTTTGGCCGCCTGCTTCGCCTTTTCACCTTGGTCGTAGTGGTACTGAAGAATGTATCGAATTTTCTCTTTTTATACCTCCATTTTGGAAGGCTGTAACACACAACTGGCTTCACCAAACACAAAACTGTCGAAGAACTTTTTTTTGAAGCGTAATGTCACCTTTAAATCGCCGTATAGTATGACCCGATGCGACGTATACATCGTGAGATACGGCTCACTAAAGACATCTAGCGGAAAACGCTCAGAACTTTTTACTTCATCCAATATAATAATTAAGCTATGCTTTTAGTGGACGAGCTGTGATGCCATGAACCAACACGCATGCAGTGCGTTCATTGGAACGACACGAGATCAAACGTGTCAAAATATGCGACAGAATTCTAAGGCCCAAATTTATTGAAATAACACTTTTCTTTTTCACAGTGCACACACACACACATACACACACAAATACGGCTGCAACAATTTCTAATGAGACACCGTTGAGGCAATTTTAAAGGCCCTAGTTGTATTGCCTTCAATGGCCCTCGGTAGCAAAGTACGACCTGCCACTGATTGCCCATGTGACGCTTCCAGACTAGGGCCTTAATAAACGTTAGGGAAAATTAAGCTGAGCCTGATCAAAGCCAGAACTCAATTTCCGCACGGGCAGCCGTGAAAGAGTACTAAATTTCCATTGCTCACATCAATTTTCCACTGCATAGCAAGAGCTGCTTAAGAACGTCCTCATTCCTGATAATGATATCAGTTTTTTCGCCCAAATCAATTCTTGGCAATACGAATGCCCTCCTCTTTCTCTCATGCCACATCCCGTTTAAAATTTTGTTCAGCACCCATTCCTTAAGCGAGCCACCTATCTGCAGCAATAAAATATATCTCATTATTGGCTCTTTGTACGTAGATCGTAGATTGAAATAGAAAAAATTCAACGATATATTTGCCACAAATTTTGACCAAAAGTTCCAATCGAATGCTGGTGTCTGGGGGTTTTTTTTTTTTGTCCGATTCGTCATATTATTTTCGGTGACAGTTTGCACCGTCATCATATTTGGGATAAAATTTTACGAAAATCGTTGAAAGCTCTCAGACTTTAGAGGGGGTGGGAGTTTGAATTGTCAAAAAACATTACGATGTAAATTCAAAAGATGATTTTGGAAAAGTGGAAAAAGAAACAGATCAATTAGAGGCTTGGATGTTTGGCCTTATAGCAATTTTAATAGTATTTAATATTTATTTAATTAATATTCAATTATTTTTATATTTAATTAATATTAAATATTAATATTTAATCAATTCATTTTATAAGTATTTAATATTTATTTAATATAATAATTTAATAGCAAATTTAATAATAAATTAACCCTTAGAAATGTTAATTTTCCACTTTTAATAATAATTGATGTCAAATTCGACGATATTGGCGTGTGCTTGACTGAGATTTTGCCAGTAACTGTTCCGCCCTCACCTTTTTTTTTATTTAATTTTTTTATTTTCCCTTTTTTCAATTCTTATTTTTTTTTTTCATCTTCCAAAAAATGATCCTTGAGGATTCTTTTGAAAATAATTCTTCCTCTTGAAACGTAAGGATGCTTTTTGTATCCTTCAAATATATTTCTCAGCCCGCTTTTTTTTCTCCTATTAAAATTATTTTATCGACCTAACCTCTTTTGTTTAATTTTTTTCATCAAGCGAAATGAAAAATTGGGCGGCAAGAAAATGAACCAGGAAGCAAAGTGCAAGTTGGAATGAAATTATAATGTGCAAGAATGAAAACTCCACAAGAGCCTTTCGCTTCAATTTTTAATTTATTTAATTAAAAACGCCTATATAATTTTTTTATCAGACCTTTTCAAAAACTCGTGGTTTTTTTTTCTCTTGAGTTTTTAAATAATTCTCTTTAGAATTCCTTAGAAAATAATTCTTTCTTAATTCACCGCAACCAATTTTTCCGTATCGCCCGAATACCAGGTGTACAAGTATGAAATGCGGATTTAAGACAACAGATGGTGCACCAATGCAGTTTGTGCTATAAAGATTTGACACTCCGCCATTTTGTTGTGTCATCAACGAGTGTCAGACGCGCACGAGTGATAAATTGGAAAAGTGTGTGCAATAGTGTTGTGGAGAGTTGTGTTCAATATGTCGAAATTTATACCGAACAAAGAGCAATCGCGGACAGCATTAATTTTTTTGTTTTCATTTGAAGAAAACTGCTGCTGAATCATACCGATTACTTCGAGAAGCTTATGGTGAACGTGCTCCATCGCAAGATACGTGTGAACGATGCTTTTGGCGTTTCAAAAGTGGTCACTTCGATGTTGCAGCCACGGAACATGGAAAACCGCAACAAAAAAAATACGAAGATGTGGAATTGCAAGCATTGTTGGACGAAGATGATTCGCAAACACAAAAACAACTCGCCGAGCAATTGGGCGTTAGTCAACAAGCTGTTTCCAATCGGCTACGAGAGATGGGAAAGATTCAGAAGATCGTTAGATGGGTACCACATGAGTTGAACGACAGGCAAATGGAAAAGCGCAAAAACACATGTGACATTTTGCTCGCTCGGTACAAAAGGAAGTCGTTCTTGCATCGTACAGTTACAGGGAATGAAAAGTGGATTTATTTTGAGAATCCCAAGCGCAAAAAATCATGGGTAGAGCCAGGCGCACCATCCACATCGACCGCAAGACCGAATCGCTTTGGCAGAAAGACGATGCTCTGTGTGTTGGTGGGACCAGAGGGGCGCGTGGTCTATTATGAGCTGTTAAAACCTGGGCAAACGGTCAATACTGACACGTTACCAACAACAATTGACCGATTTGAAGCGTTCGCTGGTTGAAAAAAAGGCCAGAATACCGAAAGAGGCAACACAAAGTCATTTTTCTTCATGACAATGCTTCATCGCATACGGCAAAACCGGTTCGCGACACGTTGGAACGCACTCAGCTGGGAAGTTCTACCCCATGCAAGGCTTACTCACCAGACTTGGCTCCTTCCTATTACCACTTGTTTGCATCGATGGGTCACGCACACTTGCTGAGCAGCGCTTTGGTTCGTACGAACCCGAGTAGAAATATTGTCAGGCTGGCTTGATATTTGATCCGGGCCTGATCACGTTGTAGTACGGAGGCCTTACTTAAGGTATGCCTCAATATGCCTGATCCGGTCGGTGTCAGGTGATAGTCAGGCAACTGGATGTAGTGTTTCCTCCAGTTGCCTGATCCAGGTAGCTTCAGGCTATGGTCAATCAAGTGGACTTACGGCTTGCCTCAATTCGCCTGATCCAGCTAGCTTCAGGCGATGGTCAAACAACTGGACTTACGGCTCACAAAACATGTGATAAAGTAGAGTAATAAGAAAAATTTGTGATAAACAAGATTCCTATTTAGTTTATAAAATAAAGTATCAATGTTATTTGTAATTTGTGTGTTTTTCTATTTTGGGTTTGCGTGGTATTTTTTATTTCAGGAATAAATAGGACATCCACAGCAGAGGTTCATTCCATCATCCTGACTAGGCGATGATGTTTCAATTCAATTAATCCTTGAAAAATAAAGCCCTGATCAGGCTTAGATTTTTTGCACTGATCAGGCCTTTTTTTTACGCTGATCAGGCTTTGATTTTCTATCCTGATCAGGCCTTTATTTTGCACTGTAATCAAGCCTTGATGTTCTATCCTGGTCAGGCCTCGATTTTTTCACTGATCAAGTCTTGACGTTCTATCCTGGTCATGCCTTGGTTTTTTCACTGATCAAGCCTTGATGTTCTATCCTGATCAGGCCTTGATCTTTTTCATCGATCAAGCCTTGATTGTTTACCCTGATCAGACCGAAGTCAGGGAAAGTGTCACAAAAATGATCAGGGCTTGATCAAAAATCCTGATCAAGGCATGAAAAAGAAATCAGGATGCCTGATCAGGCCTTTCTTGTAGCCGGAGCAGGATTTCTACTCGGGAAGATGTGAAAAAATGGCCTCGATTAATGGTTCGCAGCAAAAGGGGAAGACTTTTACTGGCGTGGTATTCACAAATTGCCCGAAAGATGGGAAAAATTGTACAACAATCGATGGAGCATACTTTGAATAAAGCACTTTTTATCATTCTTCCGAATTTAACGTGGTTTTTTTTTTTTTTTTAGAAAAACAAATCCGCATTTCATACTTGTACACCTATATTTCTCGGTCTGCTTTTCTTTTCGCCTGTTAAATTTTGATCGTTGGAATAATTTGTAACTGAAATGGAACAATGACGACGAAGTAATTTCACACGAAAGGAAATATTAAATTTTATTGTACAAAATAGAATAGTGCAAATTGAGAAAATTGAAATTTATTTTTTACTTTTCCATTTTGACGAAGAAAAAAAAAAACGAAAAAGTGTCAGAAAATAATTAATTAAATTAAGGGAGGCTTGGAAACGAGAACAAAACAAAAAAACCTACGAACCGTTCTTTTGGATCTTCTCAGAGACGTTTGATTCGTATATGTCAATTCGGGCAAACGGATTTTCGAACAAATCTCACGCTGCACACAGGACTCGGCTAGTCGGCGAACTTGGCTCAAAATTACATCCGAGTGCAACGCTTTGAGGCCCGTCCTTGCTCCTCCCTCGCCTGGCCTACGAACAAGCGGCATAATTAGAGGGGCCCGTTTTTATTCTTACCGACATTACCATTACCGACTTACCATCGCGGTGACCGCCGCGATTTCTCTTCACCATCATATTCAGGGGGTCAAAATCTAGAAAATCCCCCCACCCTAGAGGGGAGTGAAGGGTGGGGGTGATTTTCCAAATAATTACCGACAGTTTTTCAAAACATTGAAAAAAAAAAATATTCACACTATTCCGTGCGTAAAACTGCCATTCAGCGATGAGCGTTGGCAGTTAAAATATCTCCTTATGTTAAAAAGGTTTTTTTTTTAATTGTAAATTTTATAGGGACGGTGTAGACGATCGATTTAACATTTGGAAGGTGCATTCAGTTTATGAGAAAGAATTTACTGTATAAATTTCAATCAAATGGTAACACTTCACCGCTTGTCCCGAAAATCCTTAAAGTTAGTAAAAAGTCACGACACGAATGAAGAGGGCTTGCGCTAGAATTCGAAAATCGAGTACTCAGATATTTTTTCACACCCATAATCTTTTGGTATATAATTTTATAAGTACTAAGGTAATTTAAATGGGACGGTACATTTTTTTTTCAACTATCTTGTAGAGCATCGAAAACTGCATAAAAAACATTTAGGGCCCAAAGTCGTTCAAGGTCATCTAAGATAAAAAAGTGACACGAACTTTATTTTTATGTGAAATTACCTTTATTCACAGTAGATGTTCAAAGTGATTGCCATTGGAATCAATGCAGTATTGCAATCTCCTCATCACGGATTGTGTAGAATTTCTTATCACTTCGGCACTTATCGAATCACAGGCTCGAAGAATTCTCTCACGCATATCATCCGGCGTAGTTGGACGTTCTTTATAAACAAGATCTTTCAAGTATCCCCACAAGAAAAAGTGCAGAGGCGTCAAGTCTGGCGAGCGAGCCGGCCACGATACAGCTCCTCCGCGTCCAATCCAACGATTTGGAAATCTCTTTTGCAATTAATTTCTAGCTATCAGCAAAAAATGTGCCGGGCACCCATCGTGTTGATACCACATTCTGTTTCTTGTTTCTAAAGGTATTTCTTCCAGTAACGGACCTAATGTTTCTTGAACATACTGCATTGATTCCAATGGCAATTTGAACATCTACTGTGAATAAAGGTAATTTCTCATAAAAATAAAGTTCATGTCACTTTTTTTATCTTAAATGACCTTGAACGACTTTGACCCCTGAATGTTTTTTATGCGGTTGTCGATGCTCTACAAGATAGTTGAAAAAAAAATGTACCGTCCCATTTAAAAAAGTGAAGGTGACCTTTACTGTGCGACAGCGCCTCCATTGAGATAAAAAAAAAATGGTCGCATTTGATGAAGCTTTTCGTATGGTACAACTTTTGTTTCAAACATTTTTTTGTGACGTCGATAATTACAGAGATATTCAAGGTGGCAAAAGTTAGTGCCTCACCCTGTATGTTTACGCAAAAAATTGATCGACGGGTCGATTCTACCCGGGACGACCACGAACGGTTGAGTTATTTTATAACCTAAAAGTATTTTGGAGTGATTTTATTACTTGAAAATACTTTCAAATTGTCTCGTAATACAAAAAAGTTGGCTTGAATAAAAAATTACTTAAAAACACAATCAAGTGATTTTACTTGCTTCAAAGATGCTTTACGAAAATTGCCGAGTTACGTAACCCGTCGAAGCCGCGGTAATCGGAGATTCCAAGGAGACCACGTTCACGAGTCAATTGTTCGCTTGCACATTGTTGTCGATATCAAAACGCGCGCGACCACTCAACACGGTACGACTTTCAATGACTTTCAATTTGACTTTAATTACATCGGAATGACTTTTTTCTGGGGCGGGTGGGAGCACCGAGCTTTCTGTAAGACGGGGGAGCCCCCCTCTTGGCTACGTCAATGATGAGATTTCTCGAATACTCATTTATTTCCATACCTGTTCTTCGAGGTGAGCAACAAAGTGACGCGGCAATCCTCAGGGACCGGAAGTTGGTTCGATTGTGAGACTGTGGAGTTCTACAAAAAAAAAAAAAAACGACAAACACACGTACACCGATACCGATGTTAAATTAATACAAGTAAAGGCAAATCTTTATATTTCTATATATTAACATGATTAATATTAATGAGCATAGAGACGTGCGTACGCAAAGACATATTTATAGAGCGAGCGAGATTCAATGCAATATATATTTATATATATTTATATATATACACTGCCGGCCAAAAGTTTGAGCACACCAGTCGAAACTTCTTGCCGCACTAAAAGTTAGATGGCGGACTCAAAAATAAAGATAATCGAATTTTCCAAGAGGCGTTTTAAAGAGGACAAATTTACCTTCATTTTGCCTTCTTAGAAATTTTTTTACAATTTTTTTTGGTTCCGGTACGCCTCTTTGAAAATGGCTATTTTTCAGCTTTTTTTTTGCACGTCTAAAACTGCCCGCGTAACTTCTGACGAATTTCTTCGCTCATTTTTTCCATGACACACTTAAAGAGGGTATCAAAACCTACATTTTCATTTTTTAGAAAGTTTCGTACGATTTTTTTTCGTCCCAGTATTGTATTTTTAGCTAAAAAAAAGACATGTTTTAGAAAAATAGGCGTAGTCCAATAACCCTGGGGTTTCAGAGAAAATGTCAGGAGGGTAAAAAGTTGCATAGGTTTACACTGGAGTAGCCAGAATTTTTTCAGAATTTTTTTTCAAAATTTTTTTTTTACAATTTTTGGTCGCGACTCTCATGAGTGGAGGGGGAAGAACTTCGTATTAAAAAACGAGGCATGATTATTACTTTACGAAATCAAGGCATATCATATCGAATTATCGTGTAAAAAATGAATATATCGATGAATATGGTCTGGCCAGCGCAAAGGCGATTTTTTTTTTCAACGAAAAACTCGAATACATAAGCTACGAGACGTGATTGACTAATTTTTTTGCGTTTAAAAACTTGTTTAAAAGTTTAAAGTTTTTTTCTTTTTAATATTTGGTCTCAAATCCGATAGGTCTTGAGACACAATAAATATAAATAAATATAAATAAATATAAATAAATATAAATAAATATAAATAAATATAAATAAATATAAATAAATATAAATAAATATAAATAAATATAAATAAATATAAATAAATATAAATAAATATGAATAAATTAAACAAATTTTATTTCTTGATACATTGTCCTACATCCCATAATTCCCAAATGGAGCCCCTCCACTCATCAGAGTTCCGACCAAAAATTGTAAAAAAAAAAATTTCAAAAAAAATTCTGAAAAAATTCTGGCTACTCCAGGGCGAATCTATGCAACTTTTTACCCTCTTGATATTTTCTCTGAAACCCCATAGTTATTGTACTACGCCTATTTTTCTAAAACATGTCTTTTTCAGCTAAAAATGCAACACTGGGGCGAAAAAAAATCGTACGAAACTTTCTAAAAAAATAAAAATGTAGATTTTGACACCCTCTTTAAGTTTTTCATGGAAAAAACGAGCGAAGAAATTCGCCAGAAATTATGCGGCCAGTTTTAGACGTGCAAAAAAGAAGCTGCAAAATAGCCATTTTCAAAAAGGCGTACCGGGCCCAAAAAAAATTGCAAAAAATTTTCTAAAACGGCAAAATGAAGGCAAATTTGTCCTCTTTAAAACGCCGTTTGGCAAATTTGATTATATTTATTTTTGTGTCCGTTATCTAACTTTTAGTTAGATAACGGACTAAATTTCGACGGCAAGAAATTTCGACTGGTGTACTCAAAACTTTTGGCCGGCAGTGTATTATGTTCGAACGAATAAGCGCGTTAAACGTCGACACGTTCTCACGTTTATCAGCTTTTTTCCTTTTTTTTTCAACAACAATCACACATTAATAATCATGAAGCGTGATGTACACGCGCGGTGGCGATATGTGAATTATGAAGAAGAAAAAAACCGGCCAAGTGAGTAATGTGCTTCGAAATATGGGGTTTTTTCTTTTCTTGAGACGGCAAATGTGGAAATACCAAGGGGTAGGATTGGAAATAGTGAAGGAATACCTGGGATTGCGGTTCTCAACAGGGAACACTTTTGTGAAGCACACGAAAATAATAGAGAGAAAAATACGATAAGGAATAAACGGAGTATGGGGTATATTGGAAAACCCGACTAGAAATTGACGTTGGGTTTTTGTACAGTTCATTGCTGGGTCAACCCAATTCCTTGTTGGGTCATTATCGGGCTTCCCTGTCAGGTTCTTGTAGGGTGTGTAACGATCTTCTAGGGTTTTCTCTGGGTTCTGTCAGCTTTTGCCTCGGGTAAGCCCAATTTTTCGTTGGGTTCTTATCAGGCTACCCTAACCGGATCCTACCATTAACCCACTGAAATCAGTAGCGTTGCATGGATTTGGGTTGGGAATTTTTTAGAACGTCATAAAAATGGGAAAAATCGGGAATGAGTTGGTAGAAAAATAACCTAACCTTCATTGATTGAATTCACAAATTATCGTTTTTGTTTGATTTTATTTATTTATGCTTACACGTAAGCAAGAACACTTTTGATTAATTTTTAAATCACATATTCTTTTTTTTTTTATTAAAGATAGAGGAACTAAAGAATACAAAATAAATTGCTGAGTACGGACAGAAAGCATAACAAAAAATAAAATGTCTCTACGCTCATCAAAATATGAGGCATTCTTCATCAACTGGGCCACTTTTTTTTTCAACCTCTCAAATTTCTTTCAAAATCTGCCAGTTTGAAATATTAGTCAAAAGGAAAGTCTGTGATTTTTTTTAGATTTTTTTAGGCGTCCGTTCAGGATTTTCAATTTTTCATTACGAACACTGTATCCGAAAAAATATTCATCAAACAAAAAAAAAACACAAGAATAAAAAGTTTTTTATTTTTTCCGCTTTATCGAGAAAAAAAATCAAAATCATAATTTTTCTGCATTGAGAACATGGAAATTTGGCAAAAAAAATGAGAATAACATTTTTTTTAAACCTAATAACACACTTTCGATTTCGGTACAAATTTTACAGGATGTCTGTCATTGGGTAAAGAGTCTGCGAAAACAATTTCAGAATGGTACCTGGAAGAATGGTACCTGCAGGTACCATTATGAAAATTTTTTCGCAGAGATACGGAGGAATTAGGAAAGCCAAACCAATGGAACATGGGCAAAGGAAGAACCAAAGGAACATGGGCAAGGTTACGATGCGGGAATATAGGAAAAGTAGGTAGAAAGGAATTCGCTGATACTGTCTATCGATGTTGTAGAAGGGAGGAAGAAAATTTGGAACACGATGAAATGAAGGATTGTAATCAAGAATGACGATGACGTAAGATTAATTAATTAAATATTAAGGCCCGTACCGGTGCTACGCGATTATAGGCAACTGCTCCGGATAAACGGCCACTATAATGCTCATGTATTTTCTCTAACGCACTGCCGTCTTGTCGCTGATCCTTGCTACTTCCATTTACATCTGGCGTTTTCAAATGTCCTGACGAGCAAAGGTCCATAAGGAAGAATTGTTACTCCCACGCCATTTAGCCATTATCGTACTTACCTCTGAGAACAACTTTTACTTGGCCAGCTCGGAACTTGCGATAATCCGTCATGCCGTTGGATCGATTATGACTGAACGAAATCGCGTCGAGATACACTTCCATTTTGGCTTGAGTAATTATCGCTTTACTCTCGTTGCTTGGGGTCACCAAGGCGAAGTTTTTCGGTACGTCGCAAGCTGGAAAATATTATCGCACAGGTAACTTTGGGCGGTAATTCATAGTCGGGTCTTATTTTCAAGAACGTTTTAAGCACGGTCTTCGGACGCCACCTAGATTCATAAACGTCGAATAAGATGATGTCAAGATGTAATAAACAAGACCGGCTTAGCGAAGATGAGCTTATTCAAGACACAACTTGACTGGTTTCATAGCTCCGTCTTATCTAGAATAAGCAATATCTTAAGGCTGCAAGATTTCATAGCCAATTAAGACCGTCTCATATCAGAAAGAAGATTGCAAATAAGATGGACTTCACGAAGACGAGATGCAAGCCGTCTTAAGATGTTCGGAGTGAGGTTATGGACAACACGCAATTTTGGAGCACAGTCACTGATAAATATATTGCGTTTTGTGACTATCGATCAATAGATTTGTACAGTTAAAAAAGGATAACCTCCTGCATAGTGTGAGTGAGACGGTAGCCCGCTGACGAGGCTGCTGCTAAATACAGCGCATGCGTTTTATTAAACTTATAGTTCAGTCAGCACAGTTAAATATTGGAGGAGTAGGATCAAGCATACATTGAACTCTGACAAAATCGATCTTGTATTGCAATGTCGCACTTTGAGGATTTGCCGAAGCTTTACGACATGGATAACACGATGAATAATCGAGGTAGCGGCATTTCTTGTTGCTATTTTATTCAATGAAGGAAATTCTAGATTCATAAACGTCGAATAAGATGATGTCAAGATGTAATAAACCCAGACCGGCTTAGCGAAGATGAGCTTATTCAAGACACAACTTGACTGGTTTCATAGCTCCGTCTTATCTAGAATAAGCAATATCTTAAGGCTGCAAGATTTCATAGCCAATTAAGACCGTCTCATATCAGTAAGAAGATTGCAAATAAGATGGACTTCACGAAGACGAGATGCAAGCCGTCTTAAGATGTTCGGAGTGAGGTTATGGACAACACGCAATTTTGGAGCACAGTCACTGATAAATATATTGCGTTTTGTGACTACCGATCAATAGATTTGTACAGTTAAAAAAGGATAACCTCCTACATAGTGTGAGTGAGACGATAGCCCGCTGACGAGGCTGCTGCTAAATACAGCGCATGCGTTTTATTAAACTTATAGTTCAGTCAGCACAGTTAAATATTGGAGGAGTAGGATCAAGCATACATTGAACTCTGACAAAATCGATCTTGTATTGCAATGTCGCACTTTAAGGATTTGCTGAAGCTTTACGACATGGATAACACGATGAATAATCGAGGTAGCGGCATTTCTTGTTGCTATTTTATTCAATGAAGGAAATTCTAGATTCATAAACGTCGAATAAGATGATGTCAAGATGTAATAAACCCAGACCGGCTTAGCGAAGATGAGCTTATTCAAGACACAACTTGACTGGTTTCATAGCTCCGTCTTATCTAGAATAAGCAATATCTTAAGGCTGCAAGATTTCATAGCCAATTAAGACCGTCTCATATCAGTAAGAAGATTGCAAATAAGATGGACTTCACGAAGACGAGATGCAAGCCGTCTTAAGATGTTCGGAGTGAGGTTATGGACAACACGCAATTTTGGAGCACAGTCACTGATAAATATATTGCGTTTTGTGACTACCGATCAATAGATTTGTACAGTTAAAAAAGGATAACCTCCTACATAGTGTGAGTGAGACGATAGCCCGCTGACGAGGCTGCTGCTAAATACAGCGTATGCGTTTTAGTAAACTTATAGTTCAGTCAGCACTGTTAAATATTGGAGGAGTAGGATCAAGCATACATTGAACTCTGACAAAATCGATCTTGTATTGCAATGTCGCACTTTGAGGATTTGCCGAAGCTTTACGACATGGATAACACGATGAATAATCGAGGTAGCGGCATTTCTTGTTGCTATTTTATTCAATGAAGGAAATTCTAGATTCATAAACGTCGAATAAGATGATGTCAAGATGTAATAAACCCAGACCGGCTTAGCGAAGATGAGCTTATTCAAGACACAACTTGACTGGTTTCATAGCTCCGTCTTATCTAGAATAAGCAATATCTTAAGGCTGCAAGATTTCATAGCCAATTAAGACCGTCTCATATCAGTAAGAAGATTGCAAATAAGATGGACTTCACGAAGACGAGATGCAAGCCGTCTTAAGATGTTCGGAGTGAGGTTATGGACAACACGCAATTTTGGAGCACAGTCACTGATAAATATATTGCGTTTTGTGACTACCGATCAATAGATTTGTACAGTTAAAAAAGGATAACCTCCTACATAGTGTGAGTGAGACGATAGCCCGCTGACGAGGCTGCTGCTAAATACAGCGTATGCGTTTTATTAAACTTATAGTTCAGTCAGCACTGTTAAATATTGGAGGAGTAGGATCAAGCATACATTGAACTCTGACAAAATCGATTTTGTATTGGAATGTCGCACTTTGAGGATTTGCCGAAGCTTTACGACATGGACAACACGATGAATAACCGAGGTAGCGGCATTTCTTGTTGCTATTTTATTCAATGAAGGAAATTCAGCCCTACTCATGGTTATGAATGAACTACAAATCGTCGTTGACATAATATAATTTCTTAAAACATGAACCTAAAGTTGGAAAGATTAGATTGTTTAAAACATATTTATTATTGCAATATGCCGGGGAAAAAAAATGCTAAAAATCGATCATTTTTTTTTTTTCAAACACGTTCCAACATTCAATTCTCGATTTTTTTCTTCAAAATTTAGGTTCATGTTCTTGAAAAACATCTCAAGAATGTATAAAAAATTTGTTGGACTATTTCAGATGGGAATTGCGAGCTGCACAATTCCCGCAAATCGACAACGACGATGAGAACGCGCCAAGAGACACAGCGGATTTACACCTTAATTAATGCATGAAATAACTTGAAAAAATTACCAGACATGTATGAAAGTATGAATAAATTATTGTCAGAGTTGCGTAAATTTCCGTTTTTTTTTCACAATTAAAAAAAATCATCGAATTTTCGGTCTACTAAAGTGCTTGCCCTCCAGAATAAAAAGTTCGCATTATGAACGTTACAGAAAATGAAGCATTTGATATTCCCGTTCCCGCAAGCGCAAAATCATCAGCAAATTATTCATTATTATCGAATAAATAATACTTTACTCGTCTGCGATATCAATTTTTAGTTGCTAATTTTTATTGAATCTTCGGGCGTCGAAATATCTCTGAATAAATTATTTCGTAGTAACTCTTTTTATTGC